>CM050918.1:16426846-16725575 GCA_027742785.1 Vigna reflexopilosa
CTAGAAACACATGTTTCTATTGCAATTATATTGGTCATACTGTTAGAAACTGTTATTACAGAAATGTTGCTTTTCCTAAAGGATTACATGTGTGGATAACAAAGGAACAAGTGACAAGGATTAACAATCAAGGACCCAAAGTTAAATGGGTACTAGTAACCAAAACTTAGTTGTTTTGCAGGATACACAACTGATGTAGATTGATCTCAAGAATGAATCTTCTATGGAACACATCAAAAATCTTGAGTATCTACAACTGGTAAAAATGTATCTATCTGCTGCATCATGCTTACATTGATTGGTTGTTGTTGTATGATTGTTTGTGCTGTATGCTAAATTGATTGATTGATTGAATTTGTTTGAAAATAATTTTCATGAGTCCTAGTCGACTCCAATATTAATTCAATCGACTGTGTTATATGTATGGTATTGAACTCTGATTTGAAAACTTATGTTTTCCAGTTGACAACTGTATGTTCAATCTATTCGACTATGCTCTGCTCATGTTTCTAAAATTCTATTTTTGAACGTTAGAATTTAATGGACTAAAAACTGAGAGTTTAAGATTCTTGTACGTTGCCTGATGAGTCATGCCTCTTAAAAACACCACTATCTATGTGAAAAAATTTTCATTATCTTTTGACTGAGAAAGAAAGTCTCGGGAACTCTCATGGCATCTTCAAGTCGTTCCATACCAAGAAATAAGAGAAGAAATGACTTTGAATCCAGAATGCCCAATCCAACTGGCTGGATTAGTGATGAAGCAACTCGGGAAAGATTCCTTGGTGCAACTACAAAGACTGTCATTTCTCCTATTAACATAAATCTGAATCTGTTCGAAGGGGAAGGATTCATGTTTCCTAAGTGGATAAAGAGACAAAGCTTGTCAATATTTGTGCAACTAAAGGGATGGTGGTACCCTGACCTTGTGAAAGTATTTTACCACAACCTGAGGATGATTGATGATAACATCTGTTCAAGAGTAAAAGGAGTTGACATTATAATTGATGACTTCTTGTGGAACATGGGTGTAAATCTACCTTTAGAAGGAGAGCTATCCTCTGCTCAAAACAATATCTCATTCAACAAGAGGAAGGTATATAAGGACTGGTTGAGATTTCCTGGAAGATATTCCACTGAAAGATTCTTTGCACATGAGGGTCTAAGAAAAGAAGAAAAACTTTTGGTTGTTCTTCTTGCTCGAATCATATTACCAGGAAGAGTTAAAACTGACAGGATGACAAGTGAAGATATTTATCTTCTTCATGCTATCAAGAATAACATTCCAACAAACTGGTTAGAAATTGTGAAGAATCATATGAAACTCGCCGCTCTAAACAGATCATTGTGTCTTCCATATGCTGTATTAGTGAGCAAAATATTGGAATTTCAAGGAGTAAATGTTGCAAATGAGCAAAAGTGCCTGTGGGGTTCAGCAAACACATTTGATCTTGACTCTGCTGCATCTCTGGGAATATTGAAAATAGTTAATGGATGGAACTTCATGGGTGAAGAAGCTGAGTATAGTACTGGAAGTACTTCTGCAAATATGATGAATCATGTAATAAGACATCAAAATGAAAACAACCCTGATGAGAGCTTCACTGATTTTCTCTAACTTCGTCTAAAAGAATGAAAGAATTGTCATATCCTGTCCTGTTGTGGCTTGAGTCACAGTTTATGTTTCCATTTTGTGTTTGGCTTACATTGCCACATCTTTAGTTGTGTTTTTATTTTGGTTTCCTTGTTTGATCCTATCATTGTAATATCTTTTTTAAGGAAATGAAATTAGACATTTTGAATCAATCCAATTGTCTTTAATCTTTTTGAATAATATCTGATACATTGATTGATTGATTCGACTATGTCTTGAGTGAAGTCAACTATGCTTATTTTGTCATACATCTTTTCATATTGACTTCTGTTGTTATTTGATTATAATTCTTGCTTAACCATATGCTTGATCTAGAAAAGGTTGTTAAAAGGTTTTGTAGGAAAGGACATTGCTTTGGAAGCTACAATTGGAATTCAACATTTGCAAAAGCAATGCATTCGACTGATGATTTAAAGCATTCGACTACGTATGACTGGGTTAACAATTCCATATCTGGAATCTGGTTTTATCTTTACTGATTGCTTAAATCCAATATAATTTGTTATTATCTCTGCTTTTATCTGTTGCAAATATCTGGATCGAGATAATATTGTGAGATTGTTGAAGTTTGTATCATTGCATATCTATATGGTTTGATAATCTGACTTTGATACAACTCTGTGCTTAAACTGCTATCAAATCTGTGATATACTGCATTATGCATCTGATTTGATTTTATTATGCATAATGACAGGGGGAGTATCACTTTTCTACACATTTTAGATCACATGCCTACATTTCACGAGGAGTTAACATTGTTTTGTGATGAAATTGTGGTTATGAGAGCATCATTGTATTTTACAAATTGCATATCTTTCTGATGCATCTCTGTTTTCAAATCTGCATAAATATCTGAAGCATTCCTTTTTTGTTAATGTAGAAAGGGGGAGAGATATATATGAGAGTATGAGAGTTAGTATAAATTCTTTATGAAAGGGGGAGAATAGTTTGTCTCATACTTTATCTGCTTGATATTATGTTGTATCTTGTGTTGAATTGTACAAACATGGTTGAGTTATTAATCATGGTTGTGCATCATAAAAAAAGGGGGAGATTGTTAAGATTGTTGACAACACAAACTCTATATCAATCTAGTTTTTGATTATGACAACACTATGCTTAATAACAGTACACATGTTGCTGTATTACATGTTCTTATTCTGAACTGATTGTTATATCTGCTGAACATGTTTTGATGTACTGTGATGTATGTTCCTATATTAATTGTGTGATATATTTGTGGAACATGCTTATATGATTATGTGCAATATGAACTGCTGTATCAAAAATATTTTACTGCACATTCTGGAAAGTGAAAAATCACAAGCACTTTTATAAACTTATAATTGTGTGACAAAGTTCTAGTCCAGTCGAATACAACTGTAATGGATTCGACTATTCTAAAACCTTTGTACAGATTTTGAGAATCAGTACTCTGTGATGTTTTGAATTGAAAAGAATTTCAAAATGTTTTTCCATGTGTCAGTCGACTATGTCCAAAGTACATTCGACTGTATTATTGATTTGTTTTGGTATTCTGTTATGCTTACACGTTCCAACGACTATATTTATAAAAGTTAGTTAAGCATTGATGACTTGGCCAATTGTATTAAATGTGTGTTGATTTTCGTTGACTAAGAGCTACTATGTTGACTTCTGTTATAACTGTAATAATGCAGTCGACTGAATTAGTAGTCTATTCGACTTAGAAACAATCTGACTGACAGAAATCTATAAATTGGCTGAACACGATTTGTTCAGAAACTTTGATGCTCTAACATTTTCATTTCTTGTTTCAGATTGAATTCTCTGTGTTAACAGCTCCAAGAATTCTCCAAGAAGACGGTGGTGATCTATCTTAAGAGAGATTCAAAGGGAGAAGTCTTATGCGTTGACTGTGTGATCAAAAACTGCACAAAGAAGGTGCTTCTTGATTGATCATTGTAGGCTTGGCATCCTGTGAAGACTGCTGCATTGTTTGAAGGCTTGGCAACCTGTGAAGAGTGCTGGAATTGAGCTATTGTGATACAGGGGTTACACGTTGAGGATTGTTTGACGTGGGTTCAGATTGCAGAACAGAGGATTCTTGTTGCAAGTCTTATTTTGGTTATTGCATCTATATTTTGGTTTTGGGTTAGAGAGGAGATTTATATTTTTGACGTGAGTTCTTCTATAAATTCCTTGTTGTAAAAACCGCAACCTATATAGTGCATTTGCTTCCTGGGTTGGAAAGATACTGGATGCAGGCATTGTTGGCCGAACCAGTACAAAAACCAGTGTTTGATTGTCTCTATCCCTACACTCTTTATTTCAGTCGACTATATCTGTTACGCAGTCAACTACGTTTTTCCGCCACATAGAAATTTTCATTACTTGCATTTCAAGAAAGATAAAAAAGCTTTATACTTTTGATTAAAGTTTGCGAAAAGATTTTGTTTTTGAAACAACACCAATTTACCCCCCTCTTGGTGTAAAACCGAAGCCTACCTGTTTCCCAACAAAAGGTACCGCATATCCATTATTTGTTGAGATTGTTGTACATTTTGTATTTTGAGACATGATTATTTTACTACTTCGCAACCTTATACATTGTTTAACACCCCTTAAACTTACACTCTTTTAGAACTAACCCTCTTCGTGAATGGAGTTTACACAAGTGTGTCCCACCGAGTGTGCCTATTGTTTCTTGAGGACTTTGTTTCGATAAGGTCCAAAGTGCCTGCAACTTAATCCACTCAATGTGGATTCTTTTGCCAATTGGGCTACCAAACTAATGTTTTTAAAACTAAATTAGAGTTTATTGATGTTTATGATTCCACTCTTAATAAGAACTTAATAAACACCTCACTTGTGTTTGGATTAACTTCGCAAATATCTTTAAATATTTGAATTCTCTTTTAATATGTATTTCAATCAAGAATTCATGCATTTCTTTCCAACAATCATATTATTTTGTTTTTGTATTTAGAAATGGAATGAAAAATAAAGATAAAAAAGATAAAGGATGTAGAAGAAAGTAGATGAAAAAGGGAATGGAGATGAGGTTTGCAAGAATGTAAATTATAGTAAAGTAAATTACCCAGGATAGTATAAGTACTTGTATGAAAGTAGTGATTTAAATTGCTACATTTACAACTGAATTTGTCATTTTGTCTGTTTGTGACATTCATAGAGTGTGTTGATAGGGGGAGCCAATCCTTATACACTTTGGTTTTTGATAATGAATAGGATTAAATGATTAGAAATTAGTTTAGTCATTATTGCACAACAAAATGACATAACAAATGTTTTATATCTTTAACATGTTGATGCTTGATGTTTAATCCATTCATAGATAATGAAACAAGCTTAAAATAGATTAGAAATCTAGTTTCTTGTAATATTAATCAGTTATATAAGTGGTATAATCCATTAGATCAAACCAAAACACTTAGATTATATAACAAGGGCAATGCACTCTGTTATAATCGATTATATAAGTTGTATAATTGGTTAAAATAGAAAGCGAGGCTTAATTTGTTATATAAGTAACATAATTTGTTAAGAACGTAAAGGATGACTAATGAGCCTAAGTGTAAATATAATCGATTACATAAGTTTAATAATTGATTAAAACAGAACATAAGGTCTAATCCATTACACAAGTAACTTAATCTATTAGGTTAGTTGAAAAAGGCAGTTATAGGCTTAAATGCTCAGATAATCGATTATACACGAGTAATAATCTGTTAAAACAGAGATAAAAGCATAATAGATTATGTACATAACATAATAGATTAAACTGTGACAGGATTTGAAAACCTATATACATGTGACTTGAGACTGATTCTTTAGTGTTCGAATTTTCAAATACTAACAATTTTGTTGAGCTTTGATTACAGGTGATATCAAGAAACGTTCTTGGAGAATCTAAGCCATTTGATGATTACACATCAAGGATTCATTCAAGACTTTGGACTACATTGGTTCTGATTCAACCTGCACTTTGAAGAGTGTGTTAAAGATCAGGTTCATCAATAATTTGTGCATTGTATACCTGTGTGAGGATAGCCAGGTTTGAGAGCTGGGAATTCTCTTGTGTTTGTAAGAGATTGAGTGTGTTCATCTTTTGTTTTACTATTTTGATTTTGAGTGGTGAAAGGAGCACAATTGAGGGTTGCATTATATTCTTGTAAACTCAATCATTATAGTGGATTCCCTTCAACTAAGGTTGTTGAAGGAGGACTGAATGTAGGCTTGTCATAGCCGAACCAGTATAAATTGTTGTGTCTTGATCTTTCTGTCCTTCTTTTTATCTTTGTTGATTCATTTGCCTTTGATTATTGATTTCAAGTTTAAAGAACTCATAAAGATTTCAAAAAGGGTCAAAACCAATTCACCTCCCTCTTGGTTTGAGATATAAGGCTTCTCTTTTCTAATAGAGTGTTTAAATTGTAATTACTATTAGTCACCCACCTTTTACATTTGAATGACCTATTTATATTCTTCATTTTCTGACAGTTAAACTATCAAATAAAATAAGAATAATTACATTAATACAATAATTGTCTTAAAACTGTCTATGTTGTACCACATTTGTTCATTCTTCTCTTGTTCTGTAGTAGGTAATACAAATAAATTCTCTTTTCACTCCAATTTCAGTTCTTGTCTCCATCATACTTTTCTTGATACTGTCTTCTTTGTCTTGGTCACATTTTTCTAGATCTATATAGAAAAATGAAGGTAAAAAATTTATGTGTATCAAAGTATCATTTTCTATCTATATAACCTCTCCTTCCAATCTCCTTTCTCAATCCTTTAAGTATTGATACATTCCTCTTTTACTTGCATCATCATACTCCTTTTAGTCTCCTTACATAAATTATATTTCAATCATTCGATTCAATTTATTTATCAATGTCATCAACAACATTAGTCACATTTTAATAGAAAAATTGTATTATATTTAAATTACACGTTAAGAATGCTAGAACGTTTCAATTTGTTTTACAATAATATAATTTCAGTAGTTATTAGTGTGTTTGGTATCAAATTACAATAATATCTATCTATTTATATATAAGTTTAATTGCTTTGTTGGTCCCTACTTTCATTGTTGTGTATCAACTTGGTTCTCACTTTTAAAAAAGTATCAACTTTGTCCATAAATTGTTTGATGTGCATCAATCAAGTTCAATTGTATTGACAATATTTAAATAGATAACATTGACTTATTTATGAAGTTGTGTTGTGCATATTTTTTGTCGTGGCATTGTCGTGGGATATTTATTGTCACGTGTAAGCCAATAAGATGGTGGTGACGTGGAAATTTTGCAATTAGGGTTTATATTTGGGGAAAAAAAATTTCAAGCAAAGAAAACGAAGTTGGGGATTTCTAGTAGAGAGGAAGAATTGTTGAGTTCATGATCGAGATTACGAATAAAGAAGAATCGTAGTTAAGGGTTTTGAAGATCGAAGAAGTGATAGTGCAAAGTGAAAAATCAATATATTTTTAACATCGAAGTGGGTTTCATTGAAGGTCCAAGGTGTGTTTTTGTTGAATGTGTGTCTATATTTGCTTTTTGGCAGTGTTGTCATGTTGTAGTTTATTGGCTATTTGTTGTTATTTTCGTTGTGGTCCCCCATTATGTATGTTGTTGTTTTGCTTATGGTGCCCCATTTAAAATGATATTCAAAGTTCAAGTTTTATAGAATGTGTCAATGGGAATTGCAAAATTAACACCTGAGGACATTGTACTTCTTGAATGATGTTGAAATTAAGAGGAATAACAAATTTATTTAGGTTAAAAAACTTGAAATTTAATTGGGCACTGCTATGAAATAAGATATATTTTAAGGGGTGAGTTACAATTAGTTGGTTAGTTGTTAGCTATAAGGTGTAATTTTCATATCTTGCAAAACATTTTAAGAAGAATAATATATTTTTCGAGTCATAACAAGATCCTCTTCAAGATGACTAAGTTATGAAGAGTAATGTAATTGTAAATTATTTACTTATGTATGAAGTTATTTTTATAAGAGAAAGTGGAGTGCATATTTCATATCCAATGTAGGTATCTAAAACTATGTAATAAAATGAATGTTTATTTTATAACCTAGAGAGGCTTTGGATATACTTAGTCAGGTGGCTTTTTGTACTTGGCTTGGAGGCGTTAAGAATTTAGTGTTAAACTCAATGGAGATTATTGCATAACTGGAATAGAATCCATGTACTTTTGATTGAATAGACTTTGTGTATTTTGATATATAGTCTGAAGTAAGTTTATGTACTTGTTGTAAGTTAGAACTGACTCTAATATTATTCGTTACTTTACCTTGTGTTGTTTAGATTTGGAAAACTAAATGTAGTCTTATTTGGCTAAACAAACATAAATTATGTAGTTGTAATATGCTAGAACTATATATTTTCTCCCCCCTTTAGGCATAACGAAGTGAATCTGGTAGGTTGATCTCACTTGGTCATTTTGATATATGACAAGGATTTTTATATAAGCATATATTAGTTGAGATGGTTAACTCTGATATCAAAGTGGTATTTTACCATGGGGGTAAGTTTGTCAATAATGGGTCACTGAAATATGAGTTTGGTGAAAATAGTACTTTGGTAATTAACCCAGACATATAGAGCTACTTTGAAATGTTGTCCATTCTGAAGGATATGAGTTATGTGAATGTTAAAGAGTTGTGGTATTCAGTGGGTGGTGGTTTTGTGTCAGAAGAAAGGTTGGAACTGCTATCTGATGACAAAGGTGCATGTCATGTGGTCAATATTGTCATATTAAATGGTCAAGCTCACTTGTATGTTGTAAATGATGTCAAACCCTCAGATAATTAGTATGTTGAAATATTTTGGTGAACTAGGAGTTTGTGTGGATGGTGAACCCCAAGTTGAGAGAGAGGGTGGGGATGAGGTTATTGTGGAGGGGGAGGATGATGATGATGTTGTTATTTTGGGGGAGGTAAGGATGATGTTGGTGCGGAGGGGGAGGGTGAGGGAGAGGATGATGTTGCTGTTTTAGGGGAGGGTGAGGATGATGTTGATGTGGAGGGGGAGGGGGTGAGGGAGAGCATGGTGTTGTTGTTTTGGAGGTGGGTGAGGATGATGTTGGTGTTGAGGGAGATGGTGAGGGACATGATGACTTTGATGTTAGTAGTTGGAAATCGTTGAAGATATCAAATTAATACTACTTTACAAGGCAACTTCAGTATTACCAAGTTAGTAGTCAAGAAAAGATAGGATTAGAGTAACCCTGAGTCGTTTCCCAATGAATACGAAATTTCTTTTCAATACTTGATTCTTATGGAGACTCTGAAATATTAGTAAATGCTATGCAATGCTTAAAATTAAAAATGAAAAGTTATGCTAATGAAATTAATGTGTAAAGAATGTTTGAGTTTAATTGAAGAAAAAATAGGAAACTTAGAAACAATTATAATGAAATAGGATAATACCACTACTTTTCAAAGATAGATTCATCATTGATTATCCATAGATTATTGTTTGAGCTTCAAATTAATTAAAGTACATTCTTAATTAACTTGAGGGTGATCATATAATTAACCAAAGTAAATTCTCAATCAAATGCAAGACCTTTCTAGATTATTCACAATGAATTCAACCAAAGTACATACTCAATCAAATCCTATTGTGTTTAATCATGTCTATTCTTAAACCTTCTAACCAATTAGAACCTAATTAATCAAAGTAAATTCTCAATTAATTATCTTTAAATATCAATTGAATTGTCTATGAAATTTCATTTATGTCCTTAATTTTCGAAAATTACAAAAAAGGCCTGAAATTTCCTTTAATTGCACTATAAATGAATAAAATTCTAACTTCAGGTGCACAAATAAACATTAGAATATCCAACATAATTTATGTAACTAAAAATCACATTTTAAACATCTTTAATTCCCAAACCCAATAAATCCAATGGTCACAAATTCACTTTAAATCAACCATTTAAACATAAGAATCTCATCAAAATTTTAAATTTTAAAGCATAAATGTGGGCATAAATATTCACTCGTCAGGGTCCATGGAGGATATGTTGAGTGAAGATTATCTTGTGGCTATTAGTGTCCATGGAGATGAAGTGGAAAATTATTTATTTGAGTGGGTGGACCAAGCGAGTCTTTTACTCTATTTCGGCATGTACAGGACAAGGGTTTTATCTAACAGTGGATGAGAATAAAAAACTTTAGGCAGTGTTGTATTAAGTGATTCATTAGATGATGATAGAGATCGGTACAAAAATTTTGGGATTTTCTCAATGCCCAAAACTATGAAAGAATATAAATGAGAAGTGAGGACAAACTTCACTGAAAAACAAAGACTTTACTGAAACAATCAAAACTTATGCTGTAGAGAATGGTAGGATATTGAATGTTTTTAAAAATGACAAAAGAAGAGTTTGTGTGAAATATTGTGGGGCAAAAAGGAAATGTCCATGGTATGCTTATTGTGCATATAAGGCTACCCAAAGTACATGGCAGTTAAGAAATATTATAAACAAGCATACATGTAGTATAGAATTTAATATTTGTTTAGTGACCTTAAAATGTTTAAGTGGCTGGTTAGAGAAGACCGTAAAAGAAAATCCAAATATTAATTTGACTAACCATTGAAACAAAGTTTGTAAAAAATGGAACATTGGTGTGTCTAAGTTTATAACGTTTAGGGAAAAAACAATGGCATACAAGAACATTGATGGTTGTTTCCAAGAACAATATAAAAGAGTATATGACTATGCAAATGAGATACCGAGGTCAAATCTTAGATCAATTGTCAAAGTTAATGTAGAACCTAATGAGGAGAACCTAATATTCAAGAGACTATACATGTGTTTGAAGGCATGAAAGGACAACTTTGTATCATGTAGTCCTATTATAGGTTTGGATGAGTGTTCTTTGAAAGGGAAATATGTAGGTGAGTTGTTAATTGTTATCGAAAGAGATGATAATGACTAAATGTTACCTTTGGCATACATTGTTGTGGAAATGAAGAATAAGGAAACATGGACTTGATTTTTGGAATGGTTGATTGACGATCTTAGCGGTGCTGGAATTTGTTCAAGATGTATATTTATTTCAGATCAACAAAAAGTAAGTAATATATTTCTTTCTTGTTTTGTAGTATCACACCTTAGCCTTGCATCTTCATGTGTTTTAAATTAACTGTCATACTTTGATTGATTACTTTGGTAGGGACTTTTGCCAGCGTTACAACAACTTTTACCTGGTGTGGACCAAAGGTTTTGTGTGCGCCACATATATGCAAATTTTAGGAAGAAATTTCCTGCGAAAAATCTGAAACATCTGTTATGGAAGGCAACATCATCCACACACCCTCAAGCACGAGAGGCAGTGATAAGAGAAATTAAAGACTTGAATGAAGACGTATTTAAACACTTGATAGCTATTCCACCAAGGCATATATTGAAAAGTTAAAACCATGTAAATTATTTACAATTGTTTGTTTGTCTTTTAAATGTTTCACTTTTTTTTCTTAATTAGATTTTGGTCAAGGTCAAGGTTTACAGCCTCAGTTGCTTGTGACACCCTTGTCAATAATTTATCTGAAGCTTTTAATAGTGTCATAATAAATGCAAGGGGTAAGCCCATCATAACCATGATGGAAGACATTCGTATCTACCTCATGAAGAGATGGGCAAGAAATAGAGACAAGATAACTACATGTGAAGGTTCCCTATGCCTGAAAATTAAAAAAGAAACCCACAAAAGGAATTACACAACACAAAATATTGGATACCTTGGTATGCTTTTACAAAAATTTCAATTATTAATGATTGAATATGGATTGGCCCATTCTCACTTGAATTGTTTTTCATTTTGCAGTTGGCTAGGACTCAAAATATTTGAAGTGAGACATACGTCCACCATTGATGACAAGTTTGTGGTAGACATTGATAAACTGGAATGTAGTTGTAGAAAATGGACTACAACGAGAATCCCATGCTCTCATGCACTAACTGCCATGACATTTTTAAACATCAATGGAGAATACTACATCCCACATTGGTTTACGAGGTCAACCTATGAAGAAACATACACTCCAATGATATACCTTGTCAACGGTTCTCATCTATGGCAAATGACTTCAAATCCTTATGTTTTGCCTCCACCTAAAAAGGTTTTTCCTAGAAGACCAAAAAAGAAAAGAAGACTAGAGTCTTGGGAGATAAAGAAGGATAAGACACAACTAAGACAAGGTGGAATCCGTAAGAGATATGGGATATGTAGACAACTTGGACATAAAAGAACTACTTGCCCACAAGCAGCTCAAAGAGAACACCAAATCCAACTCAATCAAGTCAGATTACTCAATGCCAACATCAAGAATCCCAACAAAGTCAGCCAACTCCAACACCGGTTTAGAAGTCATAAAATGTTATTAATGTCCATATTTGTGCCTATTTTGGAAGCCATATAAATTGGAACTTCAATATGTATTATGCACTTTATTTTCGTTAGGACCTTATTATATTGTTTTGTATTTTGTGTTGAAGAACAATGTTGTTTTTTGAATGAATATTGACATGAATATCATGTGCATTTGAAGTAGTTTCTGATTTCAATATATATTGAAATGAATATCACTTTTATTGGAAGTAGAATTTCTGATTTTATTCTTAATTTGAATTTGATTTAAAGTATAATATCACTTATATTGTATATTGAAAACAAAATTTTAGATTTTTCATTTATTTAATAACATCACATCACAATATACCCAACTTGGTGATGACATCATGTCACTAATACAACACTTCATGGAATTTTAAACAAAATACAAACAAGGATGATGTTAATCAACCCCATAAAACATAACATCCATGTTAAAAACTTCTCCCATTTCTGAGAAACCATAACTGATTTTTCTAGACTATTAATCTTTCTCTTTTGCCTAGCAATACTATTATCCCTTTCATCCACATTATCTTCATTACGCCATTTAAAAAAATTACATCTTTGAAATTCTTCATTTCGACTCTGATGTTCAAAAAGTACAACCATAAACATTTCATTAATCACCAAAAAAAATTTATCACAAATTAAAAAGTAAAACCACTCAACAGATCTTGTAATTAGGGCAGCTCCAAAATTGCTTCCCCTTATTCTTAATAGTTTTTGTCACTCTCAAGACAACAATCTCCCCACAATGGCATATTTCTGTGCCAACCAATCCTCTGGATGAATCACCACGAGAGATGAACAATACTTATTCAATGACATTACCACTTCCTAAGCCAACGCGTAAGGACACAAGCAGACTTCATGAATCAACACCAAACCAGAGACCAAACAACACTTCTGCAACGAACTCCCAATGAAAGAATAAGAAGACTTCGTTAACCAACTTGCAAGGAGAGAAGAAGACTTGTCAACCATGACCCACCATGCAACTGGTAATACAGAAGCGTAACGTCCAATCCCTAAACCTCCAAACTTCATTTGAAGTACAGACTTCACTTAGGGCAACCACCTATAAGTTCCTTGGGGTATAGACTTTACTTAAGGCAACCACTTATAAGCTTCTCCTCTGTAAGCATGTGTCAACAACATCATTGCAAGTAGATTTAAACATTTGTACTCCTTTCAATAAGTTTTGTCATGTTATCATACTATTTTGCACATCATCACATAATTAACTCCGTTTCTGCAAAATTAATGGAATGAACTTGATTGATGCACATTATATAAAGTGTAGACAAAGTTGATACTTTTTTAAAATTGAAGACCAAGTTGACATACAATAATGAAAGTAGAGACAAACAAAACAATTAAACCTTATTTATATAAATATATATATATATATATATATATATATATATTAGTTTAAATTTCTGTCAATTTTTATAAAAAATAAATGATATTAAAATTTTAATTCGATCCTTTTATATTTGAGACCATTATAAGATACGAAAAAGAATGTAGTTTTCTACGTAAGATATTTTACAATTCTTATACATTTAATAAATTAATTTAAAAAGCATATTTGTCCCTATAATTTTAAACGAAAGAGTATATGCAAAAGTTAAAGTGATAATAACTTTCATTTAACACGAATGCGGATGTTTTTAAAAACTAAAAAGTAAATGTAATTTTATATCACAAATTCTAATGAACAATTAAATATTTAGTTACTCATTTTATAAAGGCTTAAACCCTCCATTGGTCCTTATATTTTGTGTGCAAATATCAGTTTGGTCCTCAAGTTTTGAACTGTTTCAATTAGGTCATAATTTTTGTAAAAATGCACACATTTTATCCTAACCGTTAAGTTGTCTTAAACGGCGTTAATTGATGCTGGGATGCAAACATTTTACAACATTTTACCCCAACCGTTAAGTGTATTGAGACGGCGTTAACTTTGAACTGAACTGTAATTTTTTTTTTATGTTTTAAAATCATTAAATCCATGTGACTATAGTCTTTCTTTTTCCTTCCAATCACTAATCACAGTTCACTCATTCCTCCACCCTCAAACCCCCCGACTCACACCTTTTCTCCCTCTCAAACTAAAAATGCTGCCGTTGTCGACAGTTTAAAAATTATGACCCAATTGAGACAGTTCAAAACTTGATGACCAAACTGATATTTTCACACAAACATAAGGACCAAGGGAGGGATTAAGCCTAAAATAAAAAATTCATCTCACCATCAATTAACGTCGTTTGAGACAACTTAACGGTTAGGGTAAAATGTGTGCATTTTTACAAAAATTATGACCCAATTAAGACAATTCAAAACTTGAGGGCCAAACTGAGATTTTCACACAAATATGAAGACCAATAGAGGATTTAAACCTTTTATAAATTATCTGCAAAAGTTTCAAACACGGCAAATTACGAAACTCAAGTAAAATAATAAGATAAATATAAAAGTGATGTCATGATGTTTTTTTTTCACTTAATTCGAGTATTATAATATTATAATATATTATTTTTGAAATATTTTTTTATTTTTTATATAAAATTTCATAACATTTATACTTTAGAAATTTTTTAGAATATAATTTTTTTTTATAATCTAGCGTTTTATTAAGATATAGAATCTTAATTTGTATTTAAGATATTTAATCTTAAATTTTATTTCACATCTCATTAAAAATTGAAGTGTCTTCACATATTTTTTTAAAATTAAAGATTATTTAATTTTCCTAACTATTCATATTTTCGAACCAAAAGGATAGCATAGCTATAAGATTGACTTTTACAATTACAAGAAAAATACTGTCCAAATATGCGAATTAAATAAGAATGGGGTCCACTCTTTCTTTTCTGATAAAATGATGGAAAATCTAATTGGTTGATCTAGTTGACCTTTGAAAGTAGGGTATGGGGTTTTCTCTAATAACAAATAAATATTAATGAGTACACCTAAGATATTATTTAATGAATTATTTAAAAAATTAAAATAAAAAATGTTCATCAACAAAAAAGAATCAATATAACTTAATGTAATTTTCATGAATTTCGATTGAAAAAGATTATTTTAAACTTCTTAATAGTAAACATGATCCTTATTTAGTTATTTTACATACTAAGAATTGTGTAAAAGAAAATTCTAGAAGATATATTCACGTCAACTGTTACGGCTGGTCTAGATTAAACCAGACTTTTTGAATTCTTCATCCGAATTCTTGTTTAGTTTTCTACAATGGAAGAATTTCAAACCAAAAAGACATATTCAACGCGTACCAAATTTGAGTAAGAAAGCAATTGGTTGCTATGTGTTATTTTATTACATAGTTTTGTAAAGTATTTACTTGTGTTAGGAGTCCTACATCGACTAAAAATAAGATTAATTCATTGGATGCAAATTTCATCTTATAAACCAATTTTGTGAGATTGATTTAAGTTTAAAATTCACTTCTAATATAGTATCAGAATCATTGTTAAAATCTATTTTAATAATATTTGAGCAATATTTGTTTTTTGATGAAAAAAAAATTATATATTGTAATTAATATTTGTTATAAAAAACTGAATATGTGATAATAGTAGAAAATAAGAAATACATAAATCATGTATGAAACTTCTTTCATATATGATTGATCCATGTTTTTATTTTCATAAAGCAACGCGTGCGTCTATTAAAATGAAAATGCAACCCAGTAGATAAAATGACTTGGTCTTTAAATTTTAACAAACCAATAAAATAAAATAAAATTAGTTGAATTGTTTAAAAAATAAAATAATTTAAAAGTCTAATCTTATAAAGAAAAAGAGATAATGGGAAGCAGAACATTTCAGGAGATGATTGATTGATTGCCATAGATTTTCACGTTTTTGATTTGTAGTTTTCAGTGGTCACCATTACGTTAGTACAGAATATTTTTCTCCACCTTATTTCGCGCCATCCATCACTTCTATCTCTTACCCCTTTTTTTCTTTCTCCGTAAGAAATTTTCAAATATTTATAAATAATAATAAAGTTAGGATATATTACATTTATAAGAACCAGAATAAATAAAATAATTAAAAAAGACAAATTTTTGAACTTTTAAAAAATAAATAATATCAATTAAATATAAAAAATTTATATATGTGTAAAAAATATGAATTAAAATTATTTATATAAGATTTTATTATAAAAATTTAAGATCTGAAGATAAAATATCATCAGACACTTTTTATAAGATAGATCTTTCATTAAAGTATATAATAACATGAAATAAAATTTATATACAAAATTTAAATTATAAAAATAAAAAAATTCATCAATTAAATAAAATATTATTTAAAACATGGATTTTTGCAACAACTTTATATTAAAAATAAATTTAAAAATAATGTTAAACTTTACAACTAAAATGTTTAAATTAAGATATTTAGGTTGAGCTTTTAATCTATTGAGATGACCTTAATTCGTATAACTAATGGCAACGGCTAGAAGTAATCGATAATCATTTGCCACGTGTTAACTCGTGATTATTTGCCTCTCCGAGACAATAGGCGGTCAGAGGAGGGGACACTCAGGAAATTTTCTTTCCTATTTTCAATCAGCGTAGGAATCCTTACAAAACTCAAATCAAGATAACGTGCAGACCGAATTAATTATCCTGGATGGAATGGCTTAAAGTTGGTTTAGATTTCAAGAGTTGTTCGTTTTCAATCCAAAAAAGAATATTCGCACGTTGAAATTAGAACCATTGCTTCTTTGTAAGAGTTTCGTGTTGAAACGTCCATCTACGAAGTAGCGTCCCCAATCCTGAAATTGAAATTCAGATCCAAACATCACCAAAGTAAAAAAGAAATTGACACAAACGAGACAGTTTACAAAACGGAGAAACCAATGAACGCTAATTTAGGTTTCAAAACGGCAACACCAATCATCAAACTATTCTCGATCATCCACAAAATTTTACAACAGACACGATCCACGCAGATATGGATCGTCGTCAGCATCGTCATCATCATATTCATCTAAAAGCCACAATGACTCTGATATGCAAATGCCAAAACCTATTAGTAAATACATTTTTATTTACGATTACGAGGAGGACGGAAGCGGAATGGACGAGGCGCCGGTCCTAAGAAGGAGGCTCTGCGCGCGTGAAAGCTGTTCCATGAGGGAGACGATTTGCGCGTGGTAGTCACGTGCCTGGTAGACTGCCTCCGCTTCGAGCTCCCCGAGCTGCGAGCAGAGCCTCTCCTCGGCCTCCTCGGCCACGCGCAGCCTCTCCCGCGCGCTCTGAAGATCGCGCTTCATCTGCTCCTCTCGCTCCTTGCTTTCTCTGAGCTCCTTCTCGAGCTCCTCGTTCCGCTTCTTCAGCTCGTTCTCTGCCGGCGCCGGAGGCATATTTTTCTCTTGCTTCCCGGAGTAGATGCCGATCGCCGCCATCATCGTTAGCGCCATATCGTAACGCTTCTCAAATAAAATCAAAGGTTTCTGAGAATAAAGAAAAAAAGTGTACAATGGTAATGGGTTGTGTTGTGAGGTGTAGAGTGGCGAGGTTGGAATATAAATAGAGTGGAATCAGCTGTGTCCAGGTTCAATGAACCTGGTTTTCACCCCAAGATTTTTCACCACTCATCATTCCCTTCAACGTTGCTGACGTAATTGCTTGCATTCTGCTTTTCTTTTTCACAAATTGTTATTTTTTAATCTCCTATATGTAATTCGTTTTTTTTTTTTCTAAAGTCTTTGTTTACACGGCAATAAATCATACCGGAAACAGTCGACGAGAAAGAAAATAAAAATCAAATTAATATTGTTGAATTAAGTAAAGGAAGTAGAAAGAGATGAATAAATGAATATAAAGTTTCACTTATTAAAAATAAAATAAAGAAGGGTAGTTGTTTAAACATAATTATAATAACGCACTTACCTATAAATTAAATATCAAATACTTGTATTGTCTCTTATAAAAGTTGTGTTGTACTTGCATTGCATGGCTATGGTTAGCCATGATTAGTTATATCTTACTTAATACATTTATATTTGATTCAATTAATTGATATAAGATTATGCTATAGCAGAGCCAGTTGTGTGATTGTAATCATAGAAAAGAAAAAGTATTTTTCATTTCCGTAATCAATATAATTAATTATGAATATTGCACAATATATTATGTAGCTTAAAAAATAACAAAAAAATATTAACATAATCAATGTTTTTTCAATAATACAAAAAGATAAAAAAAAAGTACAATTTTGAGAAAACTTTAATTTAATTATTTCTTTTATTTTACAATTTCTCTTCCCAAATTCAAATTTAAAAGGGTGTTTCTCTTAAAACTTTTCACTCATTTCAACTTTAATTTATTCAAGCAAACCACTTGTCTTGTTATGTGTGTGTATATATATAGTTCCATATTTATTGTTCATTTATTGTTATTATTATGTTTTTAGGGTGTGTTCACCTAGGGGTGATTGATGGAGATGATTTGGGAAAGAGTGATTGAATGAATTTGAGGGTAAATTTTTTTTTTTTATTTGAGTGGATTTGGAGGTAATTGAGGATGAATTTAGAAGTAAAATTTGTGAAAATTAGTGTAGGATTTGATTGATGTGAGAGTTTTAAAAAACTTGTTTAATGGGTAGAAATTAAAGATTACCAAATGCCCCTAGCTATTAAAATAATATAAAATGATAATTGTTAATGTTATATTTAATTGTAAAATCTTTATAAAGAGTAAAAAATTAAAATAAATATTAAAATTAATTTTTAAAAATAATTATTAAAATTAAAAATGTTTATAAGATTAAGAAGGTGTATAAACAACTAGGTATCAGTAATAAACATAAAAGGACCCAGCCAATATGGAGGTGCAAAGCATTAATTGGGTGGTGTAAAAATCAAATATGATCGAAGCTCGCCACATTGTCGCAAGAGGCATCACGCACCTCCACTTCCATCTCCTTTGGCCTCACGAAACCCCAACACCAGCTTCCAGGGGCAACCATCGTGCCTTACCCAATTCGCTAGAGTCATCAACGGCGGCACCAATCGCCTCCGAAAAACCTTGTCGGCGTCGTCGCTGCACCTCTTCCTTCTTTCAGATATGCAAATCATGAAAACATGGCTCTGCATCCTCCATTGTCAGAATCGATTCATATTTGTAATAGAATCGAACAAATATATGACAATGGAATTATATATTTATACAGGGGCACATGCGTCTTTTTTAGTTGAATCCCTCCAAATCTCATCTCCTTCGCGAGTGAGCAAACAGTAACGAATCCCGCAATTCATCTCCAATCATTCTGCGCAAGTGAACACGACTTTGCTTGCAATTCATCGCTTCTCAACATTCGTAAAGAGTAATTCACCCTGAAGTGAACATAACATTAAAGATCTAGAAAAAGGAATGAAAAGGAATACATATAGTTTTTAAAATATTATACCCAATTATTTTAAATATTAAATTATAAATAGTTTACTAATAATCAAATTTTATTTTATTAAAGCTTTTTATTTTTTTAAAGTTATCTTTAGAAATATTTTTATCTTCTCTTTACGTTTGTGATTCAATTGTACATATGTTTCACAATAAAAAAAATTATTAGCAAAGTCATAATAGAAATCTCTACATATATATTCTTGATCAGAATTAAAAATAAGCTAAATTCTGTTTTGCTTTATTTTTTACACATTTTAGCCTTTTGAGATGTAATTTGCATATACCTCAAATCAACTCTAAAAGAATCGTTTTTTAGTTGTGATTATAATGATATGTTCAATTCTTTAATATAATATTTGTGTAAAGTAGTTAGAGTATCTAGTGTGTTATAAAGCTCTAGGAACATCTCCGAGTAAAGGATGTTTTCTTTACCATATAAGGAAAGTAGTTTAAAATTTAAATACTACCTCTATGTGATGAAATTTGATTTGCATCATGGTGGAATATGATGATTCATTGTATTGACATGTGATTTCAAATGATTTTTCTAAATGATTGAATTTGCAATAATGTTTAGTATGTATGCTAAAGCCTCACAACGCCAGTATTTGGCTGCTACAACAACTAGAGACTATAAGGGCAGCCTTTGAAGCTTCCCAATAATGCATGTCACAACACACCTAGAGTCTAGTATACTTTTTGAAGCACAATCCTTTGAAGTTTGATGGGAAGGTGAGCCTTGCTAGTGCATACTATCGATTGAAAGATTTTGAAAGGGTTTTTGTTATGCAAAGAAATGCCATGATGAAAATATACTCTTTTATGTTATATATATGTTATCTGGGGAAGCTGAGAACCGGTAGGTAAGTGTGAAGATGATGATGGAAGAAAAGGTAAACCTAATCACATAGGCTAGTTTTAAAGTCAAGCTTTTGGAAGAACATTTTCCTAACAACATGAGATATGTTAAAGAGATTGAGTTTCTTCAATTGGTACAAGGATAATTGAAAGTGGTTGAGTATTCTCAAAGGTTTAAATAGCTAGCTCACTTTTATACTTAATCCATCAATACAATGTGGAGATGCATAAAGTTTGAAAATAATTTTAAACAAGAGATAAAAAAGGTGATTGTGCCTATTACCATTAGAAATTTTCCAGCTCCAATGGAAAAGGCAAGGATGGTAAAAAAGCTGAAGGAAGAGAGTTGAAGGTTGAGGTATCAGGTTGGAGTAAGGATGACAATAGGTTGAGTTAAGCACGGATAATTCCTAGCCACTACCAGACTCGCAACAAAAAAATCCACACATTGCCACTTCGTTACCTATCGGATAACCATTTTAAAAATATTCGTGGATATTTTAAACCCGCGGGTATCCATGGACACCTGCATGTATTTGAAAAATCACATTTTATAAAATTTTAAAATAAAATTTAAATAAAAATATAAAATATAAAATGAATTAAAGTAAATAAAATTTAAAGTTTAATTTTAATTAAATTTAACCTAAGAAAATCTAAATTAAATTTTAATTTTAATTTTTTTGTGGGTAATGACGGGTAGTATGATACCCATACCTGACTTGTGTATAAACGAGTATTAAAATACCCGTTATCCACTACCCACGGGTAATAAATACTCGTAGATACCAATTATATGTTGCGGTTTTTATCCACGAATACCCATAGGCATGAATATTTTTGTCATCCCCAGGTGGGAGGTCCTTTAGTGAGGTGTTATATTGTTTGTTCAATAGGTATGTAGTGAGTTCAAGGAATGAACTCAATGTTATGTGATACTTACACAGATGAAGGAAAGTGATAAAGATCAAAAGAAAGTTAAAGTTGTGGTAAAGTGATAGAGGATATTCCCGGGTTACATCCTGCAAGAAAAGTAGAGTTTTAGAAGATCTGGTGCATATGGGTGGACAAGTATCAATAGCTTTTTATAAAATGGCTTAAATAAAGTTGATTGAACTCAAGAAGCAGATAAAAAAGTTGTTAGAAAAAAAGTTTATCTGGCTAAACGTGTCATCTTGGGGAACGCTAATTTTATTGGTAAAGAAGAAATATGATAGTTCAAGGTTATTGTTAAGACTCCGGCAAGTGTACGAATCATATCAAGTAATATAAATGGTAAGATCGAGTATCGTTTTCCTTAAAGACTCATTAGCCTAGACTGTCATGTGATTTGTTGATTATTTAAGACTTGAGAACGAAAATTTGGTGTTTTATAATGCAAGGACGAAAATAAACATGCATGCAAAGGTTGATCAATTGACCAAGAAAATACGCAGGTGAAGGATATGGATGAATTATGTTGTTGGGGTTTCCGACTTTATCCTATCCACTCTTATGTATTTACGAATTCTACTCCTCCATTAATGTTAATGTCACTTTCTAATTTACCCTAAACTCGATGTCTCGGTGAAGAGAGCCTACTCCTAATTACTATGTCTTGTTTCCCTAGTAATTGATCATGCATTACATTCGCACAAAAGCTTAAAGGCAATCGGTCCTCCTATCTCTATGTCTAGGTAATATTGCTACCGAGAGAATTCCCCCATGTCTAGATTTCCCCGTATGTGTCCATATTGACAAAATTAAAGATCACGCTATTGAATGAGTTAAACAAAGCATGCATAGAGCAAAGGGGAAAAACTCTAACAATTAATGAAGTAAAGCATATAGATTAAGAATCAATTCAATATATAAGAGTTTCAAAGGATTTCATCATTTTCCCAACAACAATGGAGGTTTAGTTCACCATAGACATGGTGAAACTAGATGAAAATAATGGAAAGAATGAAAGATAAAGCCCTAGAATTCGTAGATTGGAGCTTTCTCATCCAAAATCTGCCTCCGAGGGATGAAGAGAGTGTTTTTGCTCCTCTTTCTGTCAAAAGATAAACCCTCTAGGTTGACCAAATCCTTATATAACTCATAAAAATAACAGAAAAAGTGGCCTAGGTCCATGCAAATGGCGCTCAGCGGTAGGTGCGACACTCAGAATAACGCTCAGTGTTGGCGCCTAGGCGAAAAACTGGTACTAAAACTGGCACTTAGCGCCACTTTTCCACTCAGCGCAACTTTTCTACACTCTGGTTGACTTTTCAACATTCTGGCTGACTGATTGACTTTTCTGGTTGACTGGTTGACTTTTCTGCATTTTGATTGACTTTTCTGCATTTCAACTCCTTGATACTTCAACCCTTCCTTCAAATCATTCCAATAACCTACAAAATCATGGGAATTTAGTGATAAAATCATAAAGCATATCCTCAACTCTCTTATTCACAAAACTAAAGCAAAATCATGAGTCCAAACAAGTTTCTAAGTCAAAAAGGGTGCATTAAGTATCAAAATTCAGTATAAAAATAACGGTATTTCAACTGTTATCAGTTATGTATAGATTACATAGAACTCAAAAAAATCACCATAAAAAAACAAGTATACCCCACCAAGAATAGATGATTTGTTAGATCAATTGCATACGTCTACAATGTTTTCAAAGATGGAGTCAGTGCTTAAGTGGGATCATCCTAATATGATCTCAAAAATTAAAAGTTTTGTGCATCTAGTAGGTTCTTATAGAAGGTTTATAGAAGGATTCTCCAGGATATGGCTCCTTTGACACATATTGCAAGGATCAACATTTTTTGTGGACAGACAAATGTCAAAATATTTTTATTGAACTAAAGACTATGTTAACCAATGCCCCAATATTAGTCATTCTTGACACAAGTAAGCCTTTTTAGGTTTACTATGGTGCTTCTTACTAGGGACTCGATTGTGTATTAATGTAAGAGAAAAAAGTTGTGTCATACACTTCAAGGCAATTGAATATTCATGAGAAAATTACCCTACTATGATTTTGAGTTGACAATAGATGTGTTTGTCTTGAAGATGTAGAGGCACTATCTTTATAGTGCAAAATTTTTAAGGGTATCAAAATGGGTTCTGACCCAAAGGTCAGTCCGCCTACTTGCCAAAATAAGGCGAGTTGCGTTTGAATTTTCAACACGCCAACTCGTTGTGGCTCGGCTTGCCTAGCCTGCCAAATTAGTGGACTAGCCCAACCCTGGCTTACTAGCTTATTTTGCTTTTTTATTTTATTTTTTAAAATTAAAAATTAAAATAAAAATAATTAAAAATGTTAAATTTTTTATATTATATTTTTTTAAAGATGTGAATATATAATACTATTATGATTTAAATCATTAACACTTATAAATTAAAGTCTAATTGTTAGTTATAATAGAGTAATTTAACTTGTAAATGTAATAACTATTTTAATTTATCCAACTAAAAATATTAATTAATCAATTAAAAGATTAGAAATACTTATATGATTAAATATGTTTTAAATATTTCTTTGTAACTATATATACAAAAAATTCTTAAAATTAAAAATTAAAAAAGAAGTGGCGGATGGGCTTGTTGGCCAACCCTATGACGGAACAAGTTGTAATTTTTGGCTTGTTTTTTTTATGGCGGGACAACCCAAACTAAAATGGGTTGGGCTGGCCATTTTACCACCCCTAGTATTTTTTATGTATTCATTGATCATAAAAGTGTGAAATATTTATTTTATCAGAATGAGTTGAATATCAAAATACAAAGATAGATGAATTCTTTAAAAACTACGACTTCTCCCTACAATATCATCCAAGAAAAGACTAATGTAGTGGCAGATGCGTTGAGTATAAAAATAGTTCATAATACATTTTTCATGATAAAAGAGTTGAAGTTGATAGAGAAATTATGAGATATGAACTTGAATGTGACATTGGGTGCTAATTCCATTACTTTTATTCAATTGACTATTAATAGTGATTTTCTTGGGCACACCAAGGAAAAATGATTAGCAAATCCTATCTTGAGGCATACAATTGAATTGATGGGAATATAACGGATTAAAGATTTTGAAGTTAGGGTTGACAAAGTGTTGAAGTTCAGAGGTCGTGTGTGTAATCCTATTGATGAGTTGATAAAGAAAATGTTCTTGGATGAAAGTCATAAGAGTTTTCTTGGCAAGCATCCTCACGTGACTAAGATGTATAGAGATTTGAAGGAGTCCTTCTTGTGGTCAGGGATGAAGAGGGATGTAGTGTAGTATCTAGCATTATGTTCAACTTTTTAGAAGACTAAGGTAGAGCATCATAGTCCAAGTGGTATGTTGCAACAACGAAAAATGCTTGAGTTCCAATGGGATAGCATAGCAATAAACTTTTTTACCCATTTGCCACGATTTATAAGGGGAAATGATGTAATCTCGTGATAATGGATCGCTTAACAAAGAATGTTCACTTTTTACCTATGAGATGGAGGATCTTAGTGATGAAGTTTACATGACTGTATATTAACGAGGTGCTAAGATTGTATTGAGTGCCCTCTAACATTATATCTAATAGGGATCTTTGATTCACCTTTAGGTTCTGGCATACGTTGAATTATTCCTTGGGGAGTAGGTTAAGAAGGAGCTGCTTATGATCCTTGGTCAGATAGACAATGAAAGAGGAGGATGCAATCATTATAGGATCTTTTGAGGACTTGTGTGCTAAATTTATAAGGTGGGTGGGATGAGGTGTTGCCATTGGTGGATTCATTTACAACAACACTTATCATGATAGTATTGGTATGACACCTTATGAAGCCCATAAGGTAGAAGATGCAAGACACTCCTGTATTGGTATCAAGATGGAGAATAAATTTTAGTTGGACTTAAGTGGCTGCATTAAACTATAGAGAAAGTATAAAAAATACAAGAAAGGATGAAAGCATTACAAAGTAGTCAAAAGTCTTATGCTAAAAATGGAGGAGACATTTAGAGTTTGATGTTGGATATCATGTTTTTCTAAGATTGACTCCTACTACTAGTGTAGGGAGAGTCATTTTTTCTAGGAATCTATCTAGTAAGTTTATTGGACCATACCAAATTTTGTGAAGAATTGGTCATGTAGCTTACCGAATTGCTTTACCTCCGCGGATGATGAATCTCCATAATGTTTTCCATGTTTCTTAACCTAGGAAGTACATGTTTGCTCCTAATCATGTTTTGGAGATTAATGAGGTGTAAATTAAAGAAGATCTATCAGTGAAAGCCAGACTTGTACGATTGTGAAATCATAAAGTTAAGAAACTTAGAGGAAAAATCATTAGTCTGGTGAGTGTCTTATGTGATGCTAGAACAAGTGACAACATAGGGGAGTTGGATTAAGATATGAAGAGAGTTTATCCTTATCCATTTCTTGGTAAGTAATTTTAAAGGGAGAAAATTTTCTTTTTGAGAGAATTTAAGGGCCTAGAAAAGGGGATAAAGAATAGTAGATACATTTTTTAAAATATACTTAATTTTTTTATTATTAAAATGTTGAACTATAAATAGTTTTCTACTAATCGAGTTTCATTTTGTTGAGAAAAGAAAAGATGATGAAGATCAGAATATTTTGATGATAAGTCTAAGAACTCAAACATGCAAAAAATATTGAAAAACTTACACTTTAGTATGTCTTTTAAGCTTTCGTAATAAGCCTTATTATGAATAAAATTTATGTCGGACTTAGTTTAGAAAGTTACAAAGCAGCTTGTACAATATCACTTAGGAAAGTTTTGAATGTTTGAAAAATGTCTTATGATAATCAATAACTATAGTGGTAATCGATTATTCAAATGAACTTAGATTTTTAGAAAAGTCTGTATGATAATTAATCATCATTCAGGTAATCGATAATCACATAATTTTTAGAAATGTCTTAGTGATAATCGATTATTACAATATTAATCATCAATCTAGTAACTGATCATATCACATTGAGAAAAAGTGTTTTGAAAATTGTGATAATCGATTATCACTTAGGATCATCGATTGTTAGTGATAGTTGTAACCAGACTCTTTGTAACATCACATTTTCCTCAGACATAATATTTCATAAGTAAACATAACGTAGTGTTATTACAATTGTCCAAAAAGGGTCTCACATTTTTAATGGAAAATACAAATCTTTAATTTCAAATAAAAACTCATGAAATGACTAAACACTTTCATTATTAATTCACTTCTCTCTTTACTTGTACCAGATCAGTCGTTGTTCCCTCATTTGCTTCCGTACAGCACACACATTATACAATCATGAACAAACACAAACAAGTAGTGGTAAGGTAACATGCAAAAGATCATTCATAAAATATGCATAAGATTATTACTACACATAGCAAAAATAATATTATTATGCAATAATGATACTAGACTCGATCATCCAGATGAAACGTTGATGCAAAATCTTGGGGGGTCCTACACCTGTGAGGGCCTCCATTGCTCTTACAAAGCCATTGCCAATGCAATACACCATGACATCCACAAGATTAGCTCATCAACACTTATGTCCAAAACCTACTAGGAACTCTTTCTACCACCACATAACTCATCCTTCTTTACTTGAGACTGAAGGGTTATTAGAGTATCTAGATAACCTCGAATGTCAGGAATCCCAACATCAACAGGTACAATAATATATTACAAACTCAAAATCTCTCCATGAGATCCTTGGTCAAACTCATATCATGTCCATATTCATCAACCAATTCATCATGCAAAACATATTTGGTCCAAATTCATGTTCTTAGCTTAAATTAGAATATTGTTCCAGTCAATGATACAACCATACATACAAATCAATAATATCATCTCTCAAGATTTCACCTAATATGATCAAAAGTTATTAAAAACCTAAAAGTAAATAACAAAATGTTCATAACCTACAATAAAATTTTCAGTTCGATCAAACGATTCATGAAGCGAAAATCTTAATTTTACTTAGATGACCCAAAAAGAGAATTAAGGTGTTATTAAGTTCCGTATGAAATACGAAACTAATTTCTCAACATACAGACATCCAATTAAAAATCTCAGTGGTCAAAGTGAATCAATATGTTTGAGGAACTATATATCGAAATTTCAGGTTAATCTAACGGTTAACTAGATAAAAAAATTAGGTTTTACCTAGACAACTTAAGGACAAAATTCAAGTAGGTTTTAGCTCAACCCAAAATGCAAATTTTATTTCTCCAAACAGAATATTCAAATTAATAATCTGAGTGGTCATATTGGACTGATATATATTGTAAACCATATATAAAAAGTTTAGGTTAATCTAGCGATAAATGAAATACGAATTGAAGTTTTACCAAGGTAACTTAAGGACAAAAATAAAGTGATAATCAGGTATCTTAAAAAAGAAAAATTGATTCCCTTAATCAAAGACCTAAAAGTAGTAATCCAAGGAGTAGAAGTGAAGTAATAGATTTTAGGAATCATATATCAAAATTTCAGCTTAATCTAATGGTAAACGAAGTGGAAATTAAGGTTTATCGACAAGTGAAAATGATAGTTACCCTTACTAAAACCTAACATGCTCATATCTCATATATTCAAATTCATGATCCTAAAATATATAATTATCATGAACAAAGAAAAAAGTTAGCTCTCCCTACCTCTTTTACAGAATATTTTTCTCAGTCGAAGATGGTTCCTAGTAGCCTTCCAAAATCTCTCCTTTTTTTGCAAATAAAACTTGAAATACTAAAATTTTCTTCTTTTCTAACTAACACCCCTTTCCTATTTATAGGCCATAAATGATCCCATTTATTTCTTTTTTTCCACCTAAAACTTTTTGCTTGCACATGCTTGAATTGCCAAGCACTAAAAGTCTCTTAGCTGAATCCCATAATTTGCATCCATCGAAATATTTTCTATAGAAATGTCCCTAACCAGGTTTTAACCTATGTCTCTACTATCACAAGCATAGCTACCATCTAAGCTACCATAAATCCTTGTTTAACTTACCCATTAATCACATTTCTACCCATAAAAAAATTTATTACTACTACTAATAATAATAAGATAAAAATTATTACTATTTATTAAGGTAAGTATTTTCATGGGTCTTACATTCTTCCCAACAACAAAAAAATTTTTACCTCAAAAATTATACATTCAAGAGAACAGATGGGGGTATGACTGCTTCATATCTTTATCTTATTCCCAAATAAAGTCACTTGTTCCCTTGTCCTAAACCCCTTTGACTAGGTTGATGGTTTTTCCTCTAAGTTCCTTTATTTTATTATCCTCTATACAAACAAGTTGTACCTCCATTGAGAGATCCTCTTTAACTTGTAAATCTTCTATTTCTAAAATTTGAGAAGAATATGGTACATACTTTTGTATGTACCATACTAAGCCTCACAAGGTGTCATTCCTATACTAGCCTGAAAGTTATTGTTGTAGGTAAATTTTGCTAAGTGAAGTGGTTCATCCCAATTACCCAGATGATCCAACTCACAAGTTCTCAATATATCTTCTAACGACAAGATAACTCTTTCATATTGTCCATCTTTTTAAGGATTGTAGGCGAAACTCATCTGTAACTTGTTGCCCATAGCTTCATGGAGAGTTTGCTTGAATCTAGAAGTAAAACGTAGATCTCTATCTGATATAATTCTTGACGACACATCGTGTAGTATCACTATCTCCTTTATGTACAACTGCACTACCTTAGCATGGACATTCTCAAAATTACTAATAAGAATTTGTCAACCGATCAATGATGGCCCATATAGCATCATAACCTCTTACCCTTCGTGGTAAATGGGTAAAAAAATCCATAACAATGCTATCTCATTTCCACTCTAGTATCTCTAACTACTACAACATTCCTCTAGGCCTCTAATGCTCCACTTTTTCTTTCTGACAAGTTAAACAGGATGCTAGAAACTATGCTACCTCCTTCTTCATTATAGGCCACCAAAAGGACTCCATAACATCTTGATACATTTTAGTCATGCTTTGATGCGTGCTAAAATGACTATTGTGTCCTTTCAAGGGTTAACCTCTTTATCTCTGCATTTTTTGGTACACACTCTACTTCTAAATCTTAACACACCATATGAACCTAACATAAATTCCTTAGCATGTTTTGTACCGATCAACTCTACTTTCTTCTACAGGCAAGGATCGAACAACTGTTTCTCCTTGATCAAACTTAGAAAGTCACTAGATATAGTGAGGCTATTACATCTAATGAAATCTGCTGCAAACTCCAATTGTAGCTTCAGATCTCTGAACTTCTCTACCAATTCCAGTTCTTTGATCATCATGTGTGAAACATGCATTGCCTTCCTACTCAAAGCGTCAACTATTGCATTTATTTTTCCCAGACAATATAGAAGTTTAAAGTCATAATCGTTCAACAACTCCATCCACTACTTATGCCTTATATTCAGCTCTTTCTAGTCAAATAAGTACTTAAAATTTTGTGATTGCTGAATACATGAAATTCGGCACCATAAAGATAATCTCTCTAAATCTTTAGAGAAAACACCACCGTTTCCAATTCCAAATCATGAGTAGGATAAATTTCTCATGAACCTTTAGCTTTCTTGAAGCATAAGCCACTTTCTTTCCCTCTTTCATGTGCACACAACCTAACCCCTGATGAGAAGCATCATAGTAGACCTCAAAGGATTTACTTGGGTCAAGGATTACCAACACTAGTGCACTCGTCAATCATCGCTTCAGCTCTAGGAAGCTCTCCTCACACTTGTCCATCTAGACAAACAACTATTTTAAAGAAACTTTCTATAAATCTTCCACAGTAACCAGCTAAACCCACAAAACTTCTTATTTCTATTATAGTCTTTGGTCTCTCCCCTATTCCAAAATTACCTCATCTTTAGCTACATCCACTGCTATGTCTTGAGTTGATATAACATGTCTAGAGAACTTCTCCTCTCGCATCTAAAACTCGCACTTTGACAACTTTATGTACGATTTTTTCTCCCTCAAGATTCTAAACACGATCCTTAGGTGTTCAACATGTTCCTCAGGAGTTTTGGAGTAGATAAGTATGTCATCTATGAAGATTGCAACAAACTTATATAGGAAATATTGGAAGATTCTGTTCATATAACCTATGAACAAAGCTGGAGCCTTAGTTACCCCGAATACTACATACTCGTAATGTCCATATTTGGATCTAAAAGCAGTCTTCTTCATATCTTCTATCTTAACTAGAATTTGATTATGTCATGATCGTAGATCTATCTTTGAAAACACTTGAGCTGCATGTAACTGATCCATTAAGTCATCAATCCTACGTAGATAGTACTTGTTCTTTATGGTTATCTTGTTCAACTGTCGGTAACATACACACAACCTAGAGTTTTCATCCTTCTTTTTCACCAACAACACTGACACTCCCCATGGTGATACGCTTGGTCGGATAAATTGTTTCTCCAACAACTATTCAATCTGCTTCTTTAGCTTAACCAACTCTGTCGGGGCCATTCGATATAAAGCTATAGATATTGGTCTAGCTTCGGGTACTAAATCAATGGAAAATCCTACTTATCTTTGAGGAGGCAATCCTGACACTTCCTCTGGAAACACATAACCAAACTCATTAACTACGGGAATATAAAAAATTTGTCATTTCTCTTGACTTCCAAATGAGTTAAGATGATGAAACACTTAGATCCTTATCTGACTTCATGCAACACTTGTTGAGATGATGGCAATTATGATTCTTCAGGGTTAGAAAAAATCAATTTTTCCCTACTACAATATATAAGGATACAATTTGCAGATAATCAATCCATTCTTATGATTATGTCTAAATGTTGCAAACATAAGGATATGAGTTGTACTTTGAAACTATGATGATAACTCTAAGTTTTTCCCTCTTTTCTTGTGTTTAGAAGTCAATTTTAGTTTCTTTTAGTTTCTAATTGTATAGAATTAAGATAATTTTTTGTTTTTCCTTTAATTCTTTAGATTAGTAGAGTTTTAGTTAAAAATAGGTTTTTAGGAGTATTTTTAGTGTTTGTAAATAATTAGGAAATTGATTTGTTTTTCTTTTGAAAATCTTTTAATAAAAATATTTTTTTATTTTGTTTTTAATCTTTTTAATTGTTGAAATGCCATTTATCATAATTGCTGATTGGCCCTTTTTCATAAATGAATCTAATTGCAGATTTGGGACCTGATTAATTGGGCTGCACCTTTACTGCATTAAGCTGATTGGGTCGTGCAATGGCTATTACTTAAATGGGCTGAATATGAAAGCAAAAAAAATGCTGGTGTTAATCTGCAATGCATTAATTTGGGCTGGTTCGGTTTTTGGGCCTATGGATTAATGAAGCTATGCGTTTTGGAGATGGAAGATGAGAAAGGGGGGTAAGGCTCGAGCAAGGTTCCAAATGAGAAAAATACCCTCGACTTAATGGACATTCTTCTCCTCCTACACTTCATTCTTCAGTTAGAGAGCTTTGGAGAGGCCCTTGGAAGCTGTTTGAGGGTGTTGGGAAGCTCTCCCACTCCTCCTTGGGTCTTCAAGCTTCATCAATGGTGATTTTGCACCTTTTGGGTTGAGGAAGAAGATGGGACAAGAATTGGAGATGAAATTGCGAAGGGGAGGCACAAATGAAGCATGGAACAACTGCCAAGAACCTTGGGAAAGGTTGTGCTTCTCTTTGGTTCCAATTTCTTCCTCTCTTTTCAATTTTGTAGAACCCTAAGTTCTCTACCATGGAGGGCATTTCCTATTTGTTGAGATTAGTTGTAAAACACGTAATTCTTATGTATTTTGTGATGTTAATGATATATGCTTTTCCAATTCATGTTATTGTTCAATTTTTATGCTTAATGCTTGCTTTGGATCGATCACCCTTACATGAATTGTGGTTCTTGATGTATTGAGAAATATGATTTGAACCTAGAATTGAAATTGAACACCTATTGGATGGAATTGAGATGTTTGTGAATGCACTATGTTAAATTCCTTGCACACTAACCGTTTGATAAAATAGCAAAAAGAGTTTCTTGTGTTGTTTCATGCACTTTGATGTCTAATTGAGTTATAAAAGGAAGAATTGTCATGTGTTGCACAAGTCCATTGAGAGAGAACGATATTGATCACTTGCTACGTTGCGACTAGTGTACTTGTCGTTGGTTTTGCAGAAAACAAGTTTTTGGCACCGTTGTTGGGGATTTGTGTTCCAACATAAGGAAATTTGGGCATTTGTGATTCTTTTAAACTTTGTTGTGAATTTTCCTTTTGAATGTTGTTGTGTATGCAGTTAGCTTTAGTTTTTAAGACTTTCCGTTGATTTAGTTTGAACTTAATGCCTATCTCGGAGTACGCCTTAGAGCTTGATGCAGTTGTTGAAAGTTCTTAGGGATGAGATTTCAGTAGTGGAACTAACTAAATCAAACCAAATGTGCAAATCACCAGGGATGAGGTTGTATGTTTAGATTCACTATTCTGGAACTTAGGGCAAGTTTGATGGACTTCTTACACCAAGGGATTGGGTAAGGTTTTTTCATACTTAGGTCAGCACAACAAGAGGGATGTGAGTGTTGTAACTTTAGAAAACAGGGAAAGTGAAATTCTTTGCCAATTGTATGTCTATTTTGTTTGTGTTTGTTTTATGTAGTTTGCCTACAGATGTTTATACTATCCACTGGTTTGGTTTGTGCTTAAAGCTTGTTTCAGGGTACGCCTTAGAGCATGATCTAGTTTTTAGAAGGTCCTAGGGATGGTATTTCAGCAGCCGAACTAGCTAAATCATCATAGATATTGCAAGTCACCAGGGATGGGATTGTGAGTTTGGCCCCTATTGTTCTGGTTCTTAATGCAAGTTTTGATACATTCTTAGGCCAAAGTTATTAGGTAAGGTGTGTTAGACTTAGATAGGCACAACAAGAGGGATCTTAATGTTTTACCATTAGAGAACAGGGAAAGTATTATTCATCACCTTAGGAGATTACTAAGTGATCTTGTAATAAGAGGGATCTGAGTGAGGTTCATCAGGAAATTCATTTTAATCATTCTGCATATTGGAACTATTGTTTGGTTGGTGTGCTCATGTTTTGCAATTTTTATTTCTTCTTTTCCTTGTCTCTTTGTTTGTATTTTTCATTTTTCTATTTTATATGTTACTTTTATTTTTATCTTTATGTTTTTCAATTTTCAATTCTCAAATCTTGGTTTCCATAAAAATTGGACTAACGTGTTTGTTCGAGTTTCTTGGTGTTCTTGCAAATGAATGATATGAATGTTGATGACGAAGAATACACAAGGAGCTAAGGAATTTGAGCAGAAAGTTGGTCCACAAAAAAAAAGTTTGTTTTTTCTTTCCCTTTCCATTTTATTTTCATGCTTCCTGAAAATAAGTGACTTGACTGGTTTGACAAATATGATGCATTAATTATATGACTTTGAGTGAGTTTTGCATCACTTTGAGGAGAACCATTTGTGTTTGCTCATAAATTGATTTTTGAATACATTGAGAATGTGTTGTGATTTAGTGAAAACTTATGCTTGTGGTTGTTCTCATGTGGGTATATTGAGAATGTTGTTAGTGTTTTTATTGGCGTGGTTGTTAATATCTCATAAAGCATGTAAATTTATTCTTATGATATTTGCATTGTGAGCATTATAACTAAGGATTTGCAAGATTGCACATATTCTCCTTGAATTGGATTTTAAAGAAGAGCATTCATGAATGTTATCTAATTTGAGTATGTGAACTTGCTTCTTAGTTATTTGACCTTTGCTAAGTAGATGTTTTTCATGGCAAGGTTACCTTTTGCTTGAGGACAAGCAAGGTTTTAAGTGTGGGAGAGTGATAACGATTGATTTTATGTGTTTTTGTGTGTATATTTTGTGAATAAATCAACTCCTTCATAACTTTTACTTTGTTTTATCCTCAAGTTTAGTGTGTTTTCTAGTTTTCTTGTGTTTTAGTTAGTATATGCTTGTTTTTACTTCTAATATCTTTGTTTGAGTGTGTGAAATAAATGAATAGAAAACAATTCTAGTGGAGGAAAACAAGCAAGAACTCAAGGGAACATGTTTTGGGACAATAAAAGATCAATTTGAAGCAAATACCCATGTTGGATGCCTTTGGAATCACACAAGAACTTGAATTTTAGAATGCTGTCAAAAATGCTGTCGTTGGGCGACCGTTGAGCGCTCTGTCACTGGAATTTCTAGCGTTGGGCGGCAGCTAAGCACTCTGGTCTCTAGATTGCTATCGCTAGGCTACCGTTGAGTGGTGATGACGCTGATGTGTCAAAATGGGTTATTTAAACATGGGTGTCGCGATTTTTTGGGCATCCTTCTCCTCCTACACTTCTTTCTTCACCTATAGAGATTGGGAGAGGCCCTTGGAGGCTGTTTGGGGGTGTTAGGAAGCTCTCCCGCTCTTCCTTGCGTCTTCAAGTTTCATCAATAGTGATTTTGCCCCTTTTTGGTTGAGGAAGAAGATGGGTCACGAATTGGAGATGGAATTGCGAAGGGGAGGCGCAAATGGAGCATGGAGTATCTACCAAAAACCTTGGGAAAGGCTGTGCATCTTCACTTTGGTTCCAATTTCTTCCCTATCTCTTCAATTTTTTAGAACCCTAAGTTCTTTACCATGAAGGGCTTTTCCTATTTGTTGAGATTAGTTGTAAAACATGAAATTCTTATGTATTTTGTGATGTTAATGATATATGCTTTTCCAATTAATGTTATGATTCAATTTTCACCCATGCATGAATTGTGGTTCTTGATATATTGAGAAATATGATTTGAACCTATAATTGAAATTGAACACCTATTGGATGAAATTGAGATGTTTGTGAATGCACGAGAATGAAATGGATAAATTCTAGTCTTAGCAAATTGTAAATACATTATCTTAAATTCCTTTCACACTAACCATTTGATAAAATAACAAAAAGAGTTTCTTGTGTTGTTTTGTGCACTTTGATGTCTAATTGAGTTATAAAAGGAAGAATTGTCATGTGTTGCATAAGTCCATTGGGAGAGAACGATATTTATCACTTGGTACGCTACGACCGGTGCACTTGCCATTGGTTTTGCAGCCAACATTTAGATCTCTATTTTCTTTTTATTTTCTTTACATTTCATTTTATTTCTTCTTTTATACAGTTATAGATTTTAGATTTTCTCTTTTGTTGACTTTTCTGTCTTTCTTTAAAAAAGATTTTAGTTTAGACTTTTCTTTTCCTTTTTAATTTCTTTGTTTGTATTTTATGTCCCTAGTTTGTTGAGTAGTTAATTAGTAAATATAAACAAGAATTAACCAAACATTTTAAACTTAATTTTGTTGAGTCCAAGGATTGATATTCTGGTAAGCCCTATGTTACATTAGTGGGGACCAAATTTTGTTCTGTTTTAGGCGAGTAGAAGTAGTTTATCAAATGGCGTTGTTGTCGGGGACTCGGCGAATTAAGTTCTAGAGTGTTTAGTTGGTCTTGTATGTGTTTATATTTTTCTCTTTTTGGTGTTTTGTGTGTTTCGTTTCTGTGTTTTTAGCTTGTGTTTATGAAAATTTTGAAATTCTATCATCTGTACATATTGATTCCTCTCCATGTTATGCTTGTGTTTTTGGTATAATCTCGTCTTGTAGTTGAAGTCCAAGTTTAAGACAGGTTCAATACCAAGAGATTACAAACCCTTAAGACGACTGTACAAGCTGATAAAGAGGTTGCCTAGGTACTATGGACTAGTTATAGAAGATCCACACCTTCATTTGCAGGAGTTTCAAGTGATCTGCTCAACGTTTAATCCAATAGAAGTTCCTGGGGAGTTGGTCAAGTTGAAGGCATTCCCCTTCTCCATTCAAGATACAACTAAGGATTGGTTGTACTACAAGACTTATTCAGCACCATTCACTACCTAGGCTAAGATGCAAAGAAGCTTACTGGAATTTTTTTTCCCAGCCTCAACAACAGTCTCCAAACGAAGGCAAATCAACTCCATTATGCAATATCAAGGAGAAACATTGAGGGAACATTGGGACAGATTCATCCAACTGTGTGCCTCACATCCAAATCATCGAATCAGCGAGCACCTTCTTATTTTTCACTTTCTTGATGGATTGAGCATGCGAGACAGATTTTTTGTGGATGCTGCAGCTGGAGGATCCCTGATGAATAAGACAATTTCTAAAGCCAGGTCCTTGTTAGCCAAATTGAGTGGTTGTCCTGATAAAGCCATTGATTCTACTAAGAACACAAGTTCTAGTTTGCAACCTGAGCAGGTTTATTCCACACTTGACATTTCTATTCATTTGCTTGAGGTTCAAACTAATATTGATGTTTTTTATCTTTCAAGAATTGATCCAATAAAGCCTGTTTTGGACTCTATTACTATTATGCCTGCACACACTTACATTTTGGATTCAATATTTGTTATAGAGCACATGAATATTCCTAATGTTGTTAATGATGTGTGCACTGATCTTGATAACAATTTTGATTATAGTTTGATGGACTATGTTGACTTTGTGGAGATTGGTAAGGTCATTTTTTAGGAGCCAATACAGGTTGAATCTAAACTTAAACTCCCTATTGGTTTGGTTGAGATGTAAACTAGTGTTGATATTCTTTTGCATGCTGAACCTGTGGAACTTATAACTAATTTCTGTGATATTGTGTCTGGCCATTCTATGATCCTGGATAAAATTTTTCTTGTGGACCAGATTAAAACAAGTGATATTAGATGCTCTGATTCTGATACATATGTTCTTAATGATCTGCTGGATGATTCTGCTTTTACTTGTGATAATTCTCTAATGTTTGATGATTCATTTATAAACTTTGACTTTGATTTTAATGTGGTAGATCATAACCTTACTGCAACCACAAATCTTGAGGAACCTACAAACACTAAAGGCATAAAGGCAGTCCTGGTAGATGCTGAAGATGGAGTCATTGATACTTAAAGAGTCTTGATAGTGCAGAACCAAGAAATGCCAGCCCTAAATAGAGAGTTGCAGTTGTTACAGCAGGGAGTTGGAGAGGAGCAATTCAATGCAGACTTGGAACCCTTACACAGAGGAGCTAACATGGAACAAAACCAATAAGCTCATTCTTTACCTTTCTTTTTTGTTGGAAATAGAATGACTTAGTTTCAACACCAAGAGGAGGTTTGGGGTAAATTGGTGAAGTTCAAAAATCAGAGTCTTTTAAAAATCTTTTTCATAAAAATGAGAACTTTCAAAAGTTTCTTGAAACTCAAGGAAAAAGATAAATCAAGTGCAACGTAAAATAATTGACTATGCAGAATATAAAGTCGACTTGAAAATTAAATAGTTAAGGGATACAAGATTCAAACGCAGTTTTTATACTGGTTCGGCCAAAATGCCTACATCCAGTGTCCTTCTGTGCAGAATAATCAAGCAGTCTTATGCCTACACCAACACTTGCTCGTCAAGCAACTCTTCAAAGAACGATCACCACGGTCTTCTTGATGAGTTCTTGGAGCTTCTCACTTTCTACCAGAGATCAAGATCTGAAACAATTCAATGAAAATGTTAGAATTACCAAAAGTCTCTGTAGAATACAAAATCAAGTCAGTATATAGTTTTATGTTAAACAAATGATAACGGTTTAACAACCGTTATTTTTATACTTAAATTTGATATCAAAACACACCCTTTATGGTTTAGAATGAACTTAGAATCAAGTAAAACACTTATTTGATTCACATGAGAGTCAAAAGTTGTTTTTAGAGATATTATGCTTGTTTTGCATTGTTTTTGCAGGGTTTTGATGAGAATTGAAGATGGAAGTGAAGAAGGGGGGACTTAGACTCAAGAAAGAAGGAGAAAAAGGAAGAAAAGAAGAGTCAAAGTCACCACTCAGCGCTATTTTCCAGCGCTGAGCGCCAGATTCGAGGGTGAAGTCACTGCCTCTCACTTAAGCAGTGCCGCTGAACATCCAAGCGATTAGAGGCAAACCGCCGAGCGGTGAGATGGACCGCTGAGCGGTCCTGCGATTAGAGGGAAACCGTTGAGCGGCCAAATTAGGCGCTGAACGGTGGAATGCTGGGCTTGGGCTTAAATTTTGTTACTTTTATGCGTTATAAATAGCCCTAGTGCGATCTTCAGAGTGTTCTTTTGGCAGGCAGAGACGTCCAGAGCAGTTCTACACTGCTTGGAGGCGGTTTCTTGGATGCTTAGGCTTCAATTTATCAAATCTAGGGTTTACTCTTCCATTCTTTCATTTAATTTCATCTAGTTTCACCATGTCTATGGTGAACTAAACCCTTTGTTATTGGGGAACAATGTAATCTTTTGAAACTCTCTTATATTGAAATTCTTGTTTTATTCATATGCTTATATTAGCAATTGTTGGGTTTCTTATCTATGCTCAATTCTTTTATCATTTAACTCATTCGGTAAGAAGATATTTGCCTTTGTCGATACGGAGACGTACGGGGAAGTCATGAACTGATAGGGAATTCCTTGATTAAGCAATACTACCTAAAGATAGGGGTAAGACGATCAATTGTATTTTGATTCTATGATATATGCATTGCTAATTACTTAGGGAGACTAGAGATAGTAAACTAGTAGTTAGTGATAGGCTCTTTTTGCCGAGAGATCGAGTTTAGGGTAGGCAAAGAAAGTTTGCATGACAATTAGATAGTAAAGCGAATTAAATAAGAAAAGTAAATATAAGAGGGCAGATAAGATGAAATTGTAAACCCCAACAACTCCATTAATTCATATATTTTCTTTGCCAATTGAATCACTTGCATTTGCATGTTTATTTTGTTTTGCATACAACCACAAAAATATTTCTTTTTCAAGTCTTATAAGATCGATTTACATGAAAGATAAGGCCTAAGAGTCCTTTGGGAGACGATACTCAATCTTACCGATTATTATTACTTGATATGATCTGGTACATTTGCCAGGGGGTTTAAGACGCTCCCAAAGTTGACTACGCTACTAATACAGTCGACTGTAGTCAGACAGTTATGATAGTTATGACAGTTATAACATTTAGTAGCATTCAGACCAACTAAATTGATTGCACATTTAATTCAGTTGACTAAGAATTAATGTTTGGTTAAAGAAATAAAATATAGCCGTTATAGTTCACAAGCATAAAAAGAAATTCAAAACATAACTAACTAAGTTGAATAGCTTGCGCATACTGTCGACTTTGACATTTCAATGCAGTTTTGAAAATCTTTCTTTGCAAAAATACTCACAACACTGTTTTTGAAAATCTGTGCAAAGTCACGAGTTTTAATCGACTTGCTTCATAATGAAGTCGACTTAAAACTTGCAGTTTTGCCACACAATAAAAGTTCAACCAAAGTGCATATGGTTTTCTTTTCCAAAACATATGTTATGCAATCACAGATGATATCTCATGTAGAAGGCAGTAAATTGCACACATAGACAGAATTAACACAAACATGTTCTTCAAGAATTCATACACATGAAAGTAATGAACATGTAACACATATCAGTACATGTGTTATTAATAATGTGTTGTCATCATAAAAAACCAGAAGCATTGTGAGATTGTAAGGTTTAGCTAAACTAGTGCTCTCCTTACAAACAATCTCAACATTTTTAATTGTAGGTTTATATTTTGGTTAGTAATATACATAGCTTTAAGTAGCATAATAAATACTAGGATAGATAATATGTTTTTTTTCATAAAAATAAAAGAATTAATTTCGATCTTTGGCCATTTTGAAAAAAAAAATCCTCTTCTCGTAGCTTTGTAGTTTTTTTTTTCTAAGTTCTGTTCATGTATATTTTGTGTTCTATTGTGTTCAATTCTTTACTTCTCTTTTGTACACACTTCTGGTTCAATTTGTGTTCTTTTTCAATTCTTTTTGTGTACATATTTGTTGTTGTTTGATTTGAACATATGTTTATGTTGGGCTGACCTTTCTCACTCACACATTAAGGACAATGTGCCTCTTAAGTGTGGGGGTGAGAGGGTATAGTTGAAATTTTTTGCTCTTATGTAGATATAGCTGTTAATATGTGTTTTTGTAGTAAAAATTAGGGGTAAAATTTTTTGTTTTAGTTGTGTTTACTGTAGTTTTAGGTTTGATTGATTTTATAGATACTTAGTGTAGATTGTCATCCTTGTTTTTAGTTTGTAAATACTTCATTCTAGTTTGTAAATACCTAGTTTTTGTCATTTTTAGGATCTGTTTTATATTGTTGTATTTAGAATTCATATTAGGATTTTTTTCTATTGTATTTTTGTTGTTTGTTTCACATTTTGTTTTAGCTTTTGTAAATAGGAATTAGTTTTAGGATTGGTTCTATATATACAATTGTTAAGAGTTCTTAAGATCTTTACAGTTCATTCTTTTTCTTGTTTAGGTTGATTCTAGAAATTGATTAGGTTCCTATTCTAATATTAGTTTCCGTTTTTAGACTTGTTTTAGGTTCCTTTCATTTCTCTGATTTTGTTTCCATGTCTTAGGTGCTTTTCATTTTCTTTAGGTTCTGTTTCAGCTTGTAATTAGAATTAACTTTAGAGATTTTATTTCAGCTTCTAATTAGGCCTTCCTTTAAGTCTTTCTTTTATGGGTGTTGCCTTAGGTTCTGTTTTAAGTTGTCCATTAGGAATTGTTTTTTTTTCTTTTCATCATTCCTTGCTCCTGTTAGGATTTGTTTAGGTTCCTTAGTTCTTTGCTTAGGATCTTTTCTTTTTCCTGTTGTTATTTTCATTAGTAAAGCCTTTAGTTTAGGAGCTGTTTTAGGTTTTAGTTGAGTTTACTTAGCTTTGTGTAGATTGTATATAGATTAGGTAATCATGTCTAGGTATTTTTAGGTGCTTTAAGATCTGTTTAATGTTCTCTTCATTCCTTGCTGATTATATGATTTCTTAGCTTTATTTCCTTATATTAGAATTCTCAAAATTAGACTTAGCTTTAGATTTAGGCAGAGGTATTTCTAGCATTGGTTTTTGCAGCTTTAGTTCATTTCAATTAAGAAATTTTTGCATACGATGAGTAGCAAGTTAGTTTTAGCAAATTTTTAACCCTTGAGAGATTTTGGACCAGTTTTTGTCTTTCTTGTGTGAATACATGCATGTTTAACTTTCATTCTGACTTTGCATTGATTCTTTGTGATGTGCTTACTCTTGGTAGACTTTAGATATGATCTAGGCATTCTTCACTTTCAGCCATATCCAATTTAGCTTGCCCATTACATTTTTTTTTACCATTGCACCTTCATTTGAGCCTTAAGCTATTTTCTTTGTTTTCCATCCATTTCAAGCCTTTGCCCTAACCAATACATAGGCCTTAGAGATTTGTGAGAGGTAGGGAGAGTGTATAACTTGGTGAGTACATGAAAGAGATGAGGCCAAAGGTGAAAAGGAAAAGAAAACATTTTGTTCTGAAAAATCTGGTTTGGTTGAAAAAGAAAGAAACAGGTCTGAAAAAAAAAGAAAAAAATTGAGAAAAATAGCAAAGAAAGTAAAAGAAAGACCTAAAATGAGTTAGAAAAAGAAAACCAGAGAGCAAAGGAAAAACCAACTGGCCCAAAATTTGAGAAATAGTGCACTTAGTTCTAGTTTTCTCCCTCTTTCTTCACATTTTGAGTTGAACACTATTATTTAGAGTCTTTTCAAAGTTGAGAATGGTGGTTAGCATGTCATGATTGAGTGAAATAGGATAACCCTAAACACTTGAGTGATTTGAGTGCATACATTACATCTTGTGAGGTTGAGACTGACTGCTACTCTTCTAAATGTTTTCATTAATGACCTTGATTGAATTAAGTTGTTTTTCATTTGCTAGAACTGTTGAAGCTTGAGTTTGAAGTTAGGAATTCTTTTGTGTAGTTCTAATTAGAGGAAATAGCTAGGAATTTTTGATTTGGCAAGTTTGAATAAGTTGTGATAGAGTCTAGTATTCCTTGGTTTGTGTTTAGTCTTTCCGTTTGTAAATTGAGTCTTTTCTTTTTCTTTGTAGTCTTAGTTTGTCCTTGCCCAAGAGGGCAGTTGTCTAAGTGTGGTGTGTGATAACTCTCCATTTTCCCTCTTTTCTTGTGTTTAGAAGTCAATTTTCTTTTAGTTTCTAAATGTATAGAATTAAGGTAGTTTTTAGTTTTTTCTTTAATTCATTAGATTAGTAGAGTTTTAGTTAAAAATAGGTTTTTAGGAGTATTTTTAGTGTTTGTAAATAATTATGAAATTGATATTGTTTTTATTTAGAAAATCTTTTAATCCAAATATTTTTTTTTTGTTTTTAATCTTTTTAATTGTTGAAATGCCCTTTATCATAATTGTTGATTGATCCTTTTTCATAAATGAATTTAATTGCAGATTTGGGCCTTGATCAATTGGGCTGCATCTTTACTACGTTAAGCTGATTGAGTCAGGCAATGGCTATTACTTAATTAGGCTGAATATGAAAGTAGAAAAAAATGCATGTGCTAATCTGTAGTGTATTAATTTGGGCCGATTCAGTTTTTGGGTCTATGGATTAATGAAGTTACGCGTTTTGGAGATGGAAGCTGAGAAAGGGGGTAAGGCTTGAGAAAGGTTCCAAATGAGAAAAATACCCTCGACTTACGTTTTCCAGAGGGTTTTCGCAAGAGAAGTGAGGAAGAGAGCAGAGCTCGAAGAAGATTACTTGAGCTTGAATCGGTGGAGAGGTTGAAAATGATCAAAGGGTCGAGATGAGTGGAGCGCGAGCAACGAATGGAGGCTGTTCGATTGAAGAAAAGAGTGAAGCGTCAAGGTTCTTGTTCTCCTTCTGTTCTCTGACCCTATAAAAAGGGGTTGTTTCTTAGAGATTTGAATGTACAAAGAGTTAGATAGAGTAGATAGAAAGACATAGTGGGTGACAGACGATACGCGTAGGGTTTTCTTAGGATTTATGCGTTTTTCTTAGTGTAGCTGCTGGATTCTTTGGTGGTTGATCGAGGCTCACGGTGGTGACAGCCCGTAAAGGTCTCGGTCGTGCTTTTATCGGTGACTTTACTTTGTATTTCCATTTCCATTTCAATGAATTCCAGTTTCTTGTAATTGTTCTATTTTACTTTCAATTCTGATTTTGTTTAGAAATTTTATGCAATGTCTTTTACGTTTCTATTGGTTTAGTTGTGCTTTTATGTGGTTAAATGCTTTGGATATTGTTAGTTGAATTTTAATGTTTTGATTACTTGATTTTACTTTTCTAGAAATAACATTCTTTGACTCTGTTTCATGATCTCTGTTTCATGATCTCTGGTTGATTTAGTTTAAAGGTGTTTTGTGAATTGGTTAGATGAATGAGTGTGAATTGCTAAAACATGTTCTGCAATATGAACCAAAATACTCCAAAGTGAGTATAAATCTTTACAGGATGTCTTCCTGAAATGCAATTGTGACTTGTTTCATCCAAATCAATGTGCATTTGTCTATGATTGTGAGTCCTGCCTATGTTTTTAATTTCATTCTTTAACTTCTTTGGATTTTCTGAATGTATTGTAATGTGTTTTATCATAGGTAATGATCTTTTATTATTTTGAATATTTCCTCTTAAATAAAGTTTTGCTTCTATTTACAGTTCAATTTTCCAGATTCTTAGTTATTCTCAATTGTAATATGCATATCTAGTGAATTTGCAAATCAGTAGATCATATTAGCTATAGAAATTAGGTCTTGTTTCTGTTTTAGGTAGTTTAGTGATAATAATTGATTTTACGTGTTTTCGTGTGTATAATTTGTGAATAAATCAACTCTTTCATAGTTCTTTGTGGAGGTCAAGGCTATCCTGGCAAGCCTACCTGTAATGATGTGTCTGGTAGCAAACTAAGAGTTATAGTTGAACTTAGGTATATCTGAGGAAGCCATAGCATCGCCTTAGTACAATAAAATTCGGAGTTGGAGGGTCCAAACCCAAAGCTAGTCTACTTCGTCAACTGAGTGCTTCAGGATGCAGAAACTCGGTATCAGTAGGTGGAGAAGGTCGCGTTAGCCTATTGAATGCGACCAGGCGGCTTAGGCCGTATTTCCAAAGCCATCAGGTTGTCGTCCGGACAGACCATCCCATAGCGAAAATTTTGAGAAAGCCAAACCTTGCTGGAAGGATGGTAGCCTTTGCGGTGAAGCTGTCCGAGTTTGGTTTGTGTTACGAACAAAGAGGATCAGTCAAAGGACAACATTTGGCAGAGTTCACACCGTACGCGAAGGAGGTGCTGGGGTAGTCCTTGTGGGACCGAACGAGTTTTTGCTTGAGCACTCCCTCGTGTTCAAAGTTTAAAGTCTCCAAAAACCAGGCAGAATACGAAACATTGGTGGCAGGACTGGAACTAGCAAGGGGTATCGGCGCACGACACTTGACATGTCGGACAGACTTGCAATTGGTGGTCGGACAGATAAACAACGAGTTCCAGGTCAAAGATGACCACCTCCTGCAATATTTTCACATGGTCTCGACTTTGATCAAAGAGTTTGAGACGATGGAGATAAAGCATATCCTTAAGGAAGAGAACGCCCAAGTATAAATGTTCTCCAAACTATCTACCAGAAAAGAGAAAGGGCAATTGTCCACGATCATCTGGCAGGTGCTATTGAAACCATCAATAGAGTGCTTGGCCACATCCCTACTGGCTGACGAAGATTGGAGAGCAGATATTAGAAAGTTGATAGAGAAGTGAGAGGCTGAGTAGATAATTTGATCGATCAAGTCCCGTAAGATGGCACGTTTCGTCCCTATAGGATGGGAATTGTACATAAGCGGCTTCACAACTCCCCTCCTCAAATGCCTTTCAAAATTAGAGGCCTGATACGCACGATGTCGTCGAATGAGGATCCCACGCTTTCGACGGCTTAACGCTTATAAAAAACTATAAATAAAGGTCAAAGGTAAGAGGTAGGTGATCACATTTATTGTGAATTTAAGACTTTGCTCTGACCACCATCTAGATTAATTACTAACCGCCTGAATTAATTGTTGGATTAAGCTTGAAAGTGCCTTTGGTAGGTACCCCCGATCTGTTTGGAGCTTTGACGAAGAAGGATTTAGACTAGAACAAATAGAGTTACTTGAGTGACTAAGGATTAAAGTGTGAAGATGTGTTCTGTGGTCCAACAAACATCTCATTTTCACTATTTTATCTTAAGGCCTGCATGTGTTATCGTTGACTAGCCTCAAAGCTTAACCTAGCCACTTCTAGTTGCTGTAAGGCCATTTGATGCTCTTACATCATTGCGACACTTTGTTGCTGAAGTGTCGATGCCATAGACTCTATCGCTCTTCCCAGGTTAGGCATGTCACAAGTTGAAGGGGTAGGTAGTCTAAGTGCCATTAATTTGTTCACACAAAGGGCTATCATTAGTACTATTCTTATTATGAGTTTGTAAAATATAATAAACCCACAACCCTCAGGTCATCTTAAGGACAAACCGCTTGATACCACTAATGTAACATCCCATTTTCCTCAGACATAATATTTCATAAGTAAACATAATGTAATGTTATTACAATCATCCATAATTTGAAATATAAAGGGTCTCACATTTTTAATGGAAAATACATATTTTTAATTTCAAATAAAGACTCATCAAAATGATTGAACTCTTCTTCATTATTCCCCTGCTTCTCTTTTAACTTGTACTGGATCAGTCGTTGTTCCCTCATCTGCTTCCGTATAACACACATGTTATACGATCATCACACAAACACAAACAAGTAGGGGTGACCTAACATGCAAAAGATCATTCATAAAACATGAATAAATATATTACTACACATAACAAAAAACATATTATCATGCAATAATCACACTATACTCGATCTGGATGAAACGTTGATACAAAATCTCAGGGGGTCCTACACTTGTGGGGGCCCACACTGCTCTTATAGAGCCATTGCTAATGCAATACGCCATACCATCCATAAGATTAATCTGTCAACACCTATGTCCAAAATCGATAAATAGACTATGTTGAAGTCCTACATTGACTAGAGATAAGGCCAATTTAGAGTATATAAGTGGGTGCAAACCTCATCTTACAAGCCGGTTTTGTGGAGTTAAGTTAGGCTTAAAGTCCATTTCTTAACATGGTATCAGAGTTATGGTTAGAGCCTATCCTAGCGATATTTGTTATTTGTTGGACATATTGTTCCACCTGCTATTAGGTCGCTATCGAACCACCCATTAATATCTTGTCTCACGTTCAATATGTATATACCTCGGCGTGAGGGGTGTGTGTTGAAAGTCCCACATCCACTATAGATAAGGCCAATTTAGAGTATATAAGTGGGTGCAAACCTCAACATACAAGTCAGTTTTGTGAGGTTGAGTTAGGCTTAAAGTACATTTCTCAAATTAACATTCTGAGAAGTAGAAGTGAAGTCATAAGTCTTAGGAATCATATATCAAAATTTTAGTTTAATCTAACAATAAACAAACTGGAAATGAAGGTTTTATTGAGGTAACTCAAAAAATAGAAAATAACATGTTCTCATTCAATAAGCATTTCTTCTTACCTAATGACCCAATTCATAGGAACCAATTTCACTTTGCTTGCCAAGTCTAATATCTCTACTTTTATTTAAATAATTATTGTTTGATTGTTTTTTCTATATTGTAATATTTTACATCATAATTGTTCATAGTATATTAAAAAAAGTATATATTTTTTACAATATTAATAGTTTTTCATCAAAGTAGATGATTGTTTATATATGTAATATCTCCTAAAAATATTAATATAAATCTTCCATGAGTTAACATTCTAATAAAGATGTTTTGAAAATTTCTTGAACAACTCTTATTCGGTAGGTTCTCCTTCTACTCGTGCAATAGGTAGTTCATATGAAAGAAAAATATGAAAGGAGTAAGGTCTTTGTAAGCCTTAAATGTTAATAATCATAAACTCGACAAATAATACAAACAATGGGGCCTAAGATTGGACCTACAACCATAAAATTCAATCTCATTTTATGAGGCATATGAATCCATATTTCATTTTTGATGATCCATCATGAACATCAAAAGTTACTTTGGAAAGTAATTAGGCACTTGAGTATTTCTTATAAAAGCATTGACATAATCATAATTATCTCTTTATCGAGAATATCATCCATTTATCGATTCAAAAAAAAACAAAATACTCACTACCTAATCTTGGCAATGTGGCGCAAGTACTGATAGTCTCAAGTCTGGCCTATGAATATCCTATTCCAAGACGTTATTTTGAACTATTAAGATATTCACCTATTAGGTAAAAACTTTCTTGGACCCCACCATGATTCCTGCTTTTCTTTCAAATTGTACCAAGCCATGACTTTCAAAAACACTAGTACTCTTGTATTAGTTTGATCTTAATTCATTAAAACTAAACCTAAGACTCTTCTTGGAAAGACATATTCTCGGACTTTTTAAGAATCACAAAATATGAGATATGTCATTTTTCATGACAAAAATCTATACATCATCTAAACAAATACAAATAATATAAAAAATAATGATAGAAAATATAAATAACTTTCTTTTATCTAAGTTCACTGAATAAAAACTATTTTATTTTACTTTAATTTTTTTATTTGATATATCTTTTTCTTTTTCAAATTAACAAAGAATAATATTTTAAAATAATACCAAATAAAATAAAATAAAATAAAAACCAGAATTTTAAATAAATAATTAAATATGGTTAGATCACCATAAATATTACAATAAAAATACAAGTTAATACAAATGACCAATGTATAACAGGAAATAAATTAAAATGATATAATTAAGTAGGATTACTACGTAATTAAAGATAAAATTAAATAAAATAAATAAATAATATCAATAATAATGAAAGGTAAATTAAATGAAATAAATAAGTGACTTAAGGTAAATTAAATAAAATAATTAAAGAGGACTAGTGCATAAATGGAAAAAAAAATCAAAAGAAATAGATAAACAAGACTAATGCATAATTGAAGATAAATTAAATGAAATAAGTGAATGCGTAACTAAAATTAAATTAAATTAAATAAATAAGTTAGACAAATAAATAATTATAAATAAATAAAATAAGATAAATATATAGAATTAGTATATAATTGGAAATAAATTAAATGAAACTAATAAATAAAATCGGTATTAAAGATAAATTTAATAATATAAATATAAATAAATAAAGAGGATAAAAAAATAAGTTAAATAAAAAGAATTAAAATAATATATAATTTAAAATTAGATAAGATTTTAATCAAACACACGTAAATTTATTAGGATTAATTTGAGAAGAGCTTAACCTCATTCTTTCCTTATTTTCTTTATTCACACACTAAAATACTCAAGATTAGTTTTTTTTTTTTTCTTTAAACTTTCTCCTCTCCTTTTCTTTTTTACTCTTTTTTCCTAACTTAGATTTCCTTCATCATCTTTTTCACTCATCTATTATAACAGTGTTTTAATTGTTTTTTCAAAGTCAAGATTTCATTAATTAATGAAGAGACAAGCCTTCTCTCTTCTCTTTATCCCAATGTTTTCTTTTTCTCTTTTTTTCTTCTTTCATTTTAACTTTTAGAAACTTTTTTTTTCCATAATAGGTTCTTAATATATATATATATATATATATATATATATATATATAATTAGTAGCATTTTTTTTGTTTTCTTCTTATGAATTTTTTTATTATTGTTTTCATTTTACTTAGTCATAGTATTTTTTTTTTAAAATATTACTTGATTTATTTTTTCAATATTTAGACTTTATTAAGATAGAATATAAAACATTTTAAATTAATTAGAGAAGGTAAAACGTAAAATTTTCTAATTATATATTATTTTTTTAAGTAAGAATAAAATAAATAATATTGTTATTTAAAAATAGAGATGTTACATTGAATATAAAAATGATTTGTCTAGTAAAAAGGAAAGTGGATAGCTAATTGGAATAAATTTCTTTATATTGTGTTTTATTCTTTTTTTTTCATGCTTAGATTTATGGAAGGCTTTAAACTAATGTGTATAATTAATAACTGAATAATTAATAGTTAAAAGTATAATAACTAACAATAATGTGATATTAATTAGGATAACTAAGTTACCTTTTTAAATAAATATACCTAAGTTACTTTTTTTTTTTATAAATATAATACCGTGGTGCCAGTAAAATAATAAAATTGTATTTTTTTAAAGTAAAAAAGATATCATAGAAATTGATTATAAATTGTTAAATTTGTGGCGTGTACGTTTAATTTTGTTTGGGTTACCTTTTTCAGAGAAAGCGTCCAAAATGTTGCGTCACCCTTTTTTAATTAATTTTGTGGACATGCTTTATTTTATTTTTGTTTGAATACTCCAACAATGATGCTGCATTTTGTGGGAGAGAAATTATTCAAACTCTGACATAACTTGTTGCATAAGAAAAAGTGAAGCGCATTTGAATTTAACGTCAACGTTTCATCACATTCGGTTTTGTGGTGGGAACGAAACATGGATTCGGATCAATTCACCACTTGCCCCTTATGCGATTCATGTCTACCCGTATCTCAACTCACTGGGTATGTCTCTGTTCTGTGTATAATGCTAGTTCCTTCACTTCCTTTTGTTCGCCATATGAATATGATTCTGCAAAAGCAGGCACCCCAATTTTCATTTTTGGGAACTCCAGCATGATGTTGACCTGCCCACAATAATTCAACTCTCTCCCAATGTTGATTCACCCCCTCAATCTCTTCCGGCAACACCTCCTTTGTTGCTCCTTTTAAGAGGTTTTCTTTGTGAGTGATTTTGAATGTAAATGTTTCAGCTGGGCTTATTTTTGATTTGTTGAATATGAGTTATTTTCTATGCAACAATCTCTCTTGAGGAAGATATCAATGTTTATATTAAATTATTAGATATTATAGATATCTTATTATTTGTATTTTGGACATAGTATATATTTCTTCTATTATAATTATAGTATTTTATGTATAGTCAATAGTCCATGTGGGGTTGGTGGTAGGAAAATATAGATAGAAGAAAAAAGAAGAGGTAGATAGAGAAAGTGGTACAAATAAGAGTAAATGAGGTAGAATTAGATCGAAGAGAAAGCTTTTTTTCACTCCTTTCGTTACACTAAGAGTTTTTACTCGTAAATAATGTATGGTGTAGAGTAGATGAGACATGTATAAGCTTTTTAATATGTTCTGTACATTATCTTATGTCATGTTTTGCAGAGAGAGCAAGCAACCACTGTTTCACTGTCTGGAGCAAAGTATTCGGGTGGTGGTGAGACTAGTAGCGAGAACGGGGAGTGCAAAATGAATGACAGAATCTCTTGCTTGATTGTTTCTCAGACAAAGTGTGAATTTCACAAAGTTGAAGCGGGAATGATGACATTGTTAAAAAATTGTTTAGAGTCTGAAATTGGAAATTCAATTAGCATTTTGTCGGGTTATGTTGATCATTTCCAGTGCCTTGAATCTGAGGATGCCGGATGGGGTTGTGGGTGGCGTAACATTCAAATGCTTAGTTCTCACTTGCTAGTTCAAAGACCTGAAGCAAGGAAAGCTTTGTTTGGTGGTTCGGGATTTGTTCCTGATATCTTGTCGCTGCAAAGGTGGCTCGAGATTGCTTGGGAGAAGGGTTTTGATCCGCTTGGATCAGCTCAATTCAATCATGCTATTTTTGGTTCTAAAAAATGGATAGGAACTACTGAGTGTGCAGCTCTATTGCGTTCCTTTGGTCTTAGGGCAAGAGTAGTGGATTTTGGTCCTAAGGAATCCCAATCTATTCCAGGTTCTAGCGCTGACAATGCCAGGAATGAAACAAGTATTCATTTGGTAAAAAAAAAAAGATAAAGAGGGCATGGGTTATCAAGTTCTGATGGATTTTGTGTGGAATTACTTTTTGGATGAAATCTCAATACAATTTGGCCAAAAACATGTGATCAGTGAGAAAACGTGAGTGAGGGCGCATTTTAGATACAATTTTTAAACCACACAAATAATTTTGTTTTGTAAGTGTTTTTGATTTTGGAATGCTTTCTTGGATAGGCCTTTATACTTCCAACATGACGGTCACTCAAGAACAATAGTTGGAATTCAAGTCAACCATCAACAAAAAAGACATTTGCAATATAATCTCCTAATTTTGGACCCTGCTCAGGTGATTTTTTTTTTTTCATTTCTAGCTTAATATCTTGTTATTAATATCTATATTCATAATTGGCATATAGATTTTTTGGGTTAATTTGCATATCTTATAAATGCCTTTCTGCCTCTATTTTTCGGAAGAAATTAAAGCGAAAAAGTATAGGATGTAATGAAATTAGACCGACAATTCAAAATTCATGCTAGATACACAAGGAAGCCGGAGTTCTTATTTTCATTCTTTTGGTCATGGAAAATAAGTGGATAAGAAAGTCAAGAATAACAGAGAAAATCCAAGGCAGAGAAAGTTGTGAAATGCTAATATATTTCTTAAATTCAGGTTATTTTCTTATAGTATTTAAATTCAGTTAGAATAGAAAAATAATGGAAGAACTTGCTCCCTAACATCGTAATTGTTTTGCTTTATTGGCTTCTTCTCTTAATATGTTTATAATTACTATTACTGAATTCAACTAAATTGCAGATAAAAAAAGGAAAAAAAAAAGAAAAAACTAAACTTTTCTACAGTTTTTCCCTCCATTTGTATTGTTTCCTTGACAAGTATTCCCCATTGTTGAAAGAAAATAGTACATTTTTTATTGACACTAAGGCCAAATTACATAGCAAAGTGTATCAGCATTCTTAGGACATGCGTATGATAATCCTGACATTTATCTATGCTTTGTCTGGTTGTATTATCTCGAACAATATGAGCTGTATAATATAAGACAAGTGATTTATTTTTTAACTAGTTGGAAGTATTTTGTTTTGTTCTCTGTTTAACACACGCACACACACACATTAAAATGGATGTTTGAAAAATGCAGTCTGTTTAATGATTATGCTCGATTTCTGGTTGAAGTTGTAATTTTACCATTATAGAGTACAGCCGCTCTTGAAAGATCCCTCAGGCAGAAAGTTGGGTGGGAGGAACTCATAAAAAGGGGAATGCATACACTAAAGAAGCCACAGTACCAGGTTTTACTTATTTTGACGACAAATTATAATTGCATTGCACCAATTCATGATTAGGATTGATGGTCTTTTTCTATTTCAGTTGTGTTATGTTGACCCTGGAATCGCTAGTGAGGGGGAGGTAGAAAAACTGAAAACAATTGATAGCATCTTCCTTGAATTTTAAACAAGCATACAAAGCACTTTCTACATCCAGGTTCAGGTCATTAGACTATTTTTCTTGGCACTTATTCTGATCATAAGTTTATTTCACTGCAGAAGAAATTCAAGAAAACCTTGGTTTTATGAATTGATACAACAGGCTCTTTTCATAGTTACAGAATAAGGATCTGTATAAAAATGTCAAGTATAAACCTATGAAGTTTCTTCGAAGCTCTGTAACCTGAACATCCTTGAATAAAGTCCAGACTCTACTGTTATTAGGGTCGAGTGGGAATCCATCTGTACAACTTTACCTTTGTCCATGACAATTATAGTATCTGACTTTATCACTGTGGAAAGCCTATGAGCTACTGTTATCTGGGTGGTTCTTGAACGCAATCCACGGTCTTCCTTCAGATGTATTGCGTTTAAGGCATTTACTATAATTCCTTCAGACTCAGCATCAAGAGCACTTGTTGCTTCGTCAAGGAGTAAAATTGCAGGCTTCTTTAGTATTGTTCTGGCAATGGCTATTCTTTGCTTTTGACCTCCGGAAAGCTGGCAGCCTTTCTCTCCAACAACAGTGCTATATCCATTTGGTAAATTACTTACAAATTCATGTATGTTTGCTTCTTTAGCAGCCTCCACTATTTCACTTTCAGAGGCCCCATTATTGCCATAGCAAATGTTGTCTCTAATTGAGCAATTAAAAAGCAGTGGTTCTTGTTGTACTAGTCCTATTTGTGTCCTTAACCATCTTAGATTATATTTCCGTATGTCTTTTCCATCAATTAACACCTTTCCTCCCTGTGGATCATAAAATCGTAGTAAAAGGGCCAAAACAGAGGATTTTCCAGCTCCACTTGGTCCTACAAAAGCCACCTTCAATCCAGCTTCAATTTGTAAACTGAAATTATCAAGAACGGTGACTTCGGGTCTTGAAGGGTAGTTAAAATTTACATTTTCAAATTCTACATTTCCTTGGATCCTCTCTGGTTGTGAATCATCTGGTGTGTCTGGTTCAATTTCAGTTTTACGATCGAGGGTTTTGAATGCTGGTGTCAGTATATTGATAGCGGAGATGACAGTTGGGATCAGCGTGTATAATTCTGTGATAGAAGGGACTGTGAGAGAAAAAATTTGGTATGATCTTATTCCATTTTCAAAGCTGGCTTGACGTCTGTCAACTAGAATTGTTGTGTACCACAGAGCAACAGCATGTGCAATGTTCCATAAGCAAAGGGAGAAGCCTTGAATGATCCCATATTTGATACTTTCTTTCCTATACTTTTTCTTTGGAATTTCTAGGGATGTTTTGGCTTTCCTCAATACTTGTTCTTCATGACAAAATGAGGCAATAGTCCTTATGTTGGTTGTAGACTCGGATGCAAGAGCAACAAGCTCAGAATGTGCAGCAGAGTAGTCACCAGAAAATCCTTTGGCAGACTTGGCTTGAATAAGACCACCTATGAAGTGGCACGGCATCACGGACCAAGCTACCAAACTCATTCTCCAGTTGACAGCCATGCTGACAACTGTTGCTATCAGTATGGAGGAAACACATTGCAGGATTACAGACATTCGATCAGCAATGATTACTTTGACCATGGCAGTGTCACTGATAACGCGTGAAGTCAATGAACCAACAGTATTCTCTGATTTGTCAAACCAACCTACTTCATTACGTAGCAGACCTGTAAAAGTTAAAAGAATTATTGGCTGATATTTGTCAAATCATTCTGGAATTCTATGGATGTGATGTATCGTGTAGGATTTTGAGCCCATGCCTCAGTTTTTTTTTTTTTTTTCCAGGAAAGAGAAATGAGGTTCATTTATGGAAATTCTAATAGGGGATATCTGATACCTGAATACAGAGCACGTCTGAGATTTGCCATGGCCTTTTCTCCAACCACTCCAAAGAAGTAATGCTGGACGGTGTGGCTGAATAATGAAAGCATCCCTACTGCAGTGAAGATGGCTGAATAAAGTCCAACTTTCTTTTTTGCATCTTCCTTAAAGTATGCTACTCCTATGGTGATGATGAAAAACCCAAAAAATGGCTTTGAGATACCAGAGAAAGCTGCTGCAATTGAGCCAATAGAAACCTTCACTAGCTCCCTCTTTCTAAGACGAAACCAAATTCTGAAAAATATGTTTCTTTTTCCGCTGCCCATTTTGTTGTGTTCCTTTAGCACAGAGTGCTCGGTAATATTCTTTTGGACCTCTCCCTGCACCTCTACCGGTGGTCTAGTTTCAGTAGGAAAATCTTCTTGGCGGGCACTTTTAGTCTTTGAAATCGTAGCTCTATCCATTTAACATTTAAAGCTTATGAGAGAACTTCTTTAGTACTCTTTGATTCAAAGTATATGTAAAAAATGTACATTATATAGTCAATTACCTGGGTTCAGCAACCAGTTGAAGGTTCTGCATGCTAAATAATGTACTATAGAATCTGCTTGTGTCTAACAAACTCTGGTGTGTTCCTGTCTCCGCAACTTGTCCATTCTCGACTACAACAATGATATCTGCATTTACAACTGTTGAGAGCCTGTGTGCGATCAAGATGACAGTCCTTCCCTGCGTAGCTGTCTCAAGTGCTTCTTGAACCAGCTTTTCAGACTCTGAATCGAGGGCGCTAGTGGCTTCATCAAGCAAAAGGATAGGAGGATTTTTCAGAATGGCTCTGGCTATTGCAATTCTCTGTTTTTGGCCTCCTGATAATTGGACTCCCCTTTCTCCAACCTGGCAACCATCATAGCTGACATATGAGCCCATAAATGTTATGAGGGGAAGGAATATATATGTTGCCAGAAGACATGTTTTAAAGTGATCCCCATCTTCAACAGGCCAGCTTAAAACGGGGCAGGTTGGATTGACTACCGTTATTTTTGTGGCTTGGAGAGACCATGCCACTTATTTTATGGTGGGTAAGGTTACAAGATCATCTCATGTTTTATTGCGATTCTCTTATGAAGCTTTGTGTAGATAGTAAAATTAATATTAAAAGAGTCTATTTATGAAGAACTGAAGTTAAATTGGTTTATTTTTATTTTATAATGATATGTTGGAAGTGGATTATGTTTGGACACTGAAGTAGAATCCCTTTAGAAAAAAATGTAATGAACGTTTTTAAAAATTCAGTGGATCGTATGGTCATAAATCATAATCAATTCATTCACCATGGAATTTATGTAAAATGAATATGTAAAATGAAATTTATATTTTGAAAATTAATTTTTATCTTTAATTAATATGAAACTTATTAAATTAAAATTATATTGACTATCCATTAGGGAAAAAAAGATGAGTAAGAGGCTAATTAAGTAAAATCAAATCTTAAGGGAGATTAGTAAATTTTCCCCAAGTAAAATAGTGTAGAAGCATCCACAATTTTATAACAACTACAATTGAAGATATAGTCTAATTTGCCAGGAACCATAATTGGAGGAATTTCGATCTAAATCAACTTTTACCTTATTGTCCTCTTTTCTTCATTATTACGAGTCATATGGCGTTAAATAGAAAAAAGAAACAGAATATGTTTAATATACGCAAATAATGCAAATTAATACAATGAAAGGAAGATCAAACAAGAGATAATGAAGCTACAAGAATGATATACTAGATTGAATAACTTACCTCTGTCAGGTACTGATTAGGCAGCTGAGATATGAAAGAGTGTGCATTTGACATTACAGCTGTCTTCTGAATCTCTTGATCATCTGCGTCCATTTTCCCCACTTTCAAGTTATCCTCGATGGTGCCTGCAAAGAGTGATGGCTCTTGGGAAACAGCCCCTATGTTTCGTCGAAGGAACTTCAGATTAAGATTCTTGATATTCTGACCATCAATAAAGATAACTCCTGGAATATTTCATCAATGTCAGGCTTGGCAACATTCATTTGTGTTGGGTTCCTTTGACGGTAACAAGAAAAAACCAAAAGAAGGAAACCAAATTTACAACTCTAGTGTGGCAGAAGGTTATTACACTATATTAGATTATCCCTTATATAAACGTAGAACTAAGAAAATAAAATAACAGAAATTATTGAGATAGTTGGAATAAAAGAGATAGTGGAAGATTATTTAAACTGACCACTTGTAGGATCGTAAAATCTGTTAACCAGGGAAATAACAGTGCTCTTTCCACAGCCACTGCTACCAACTAATGCTACTGTTTTTCCAGCTGGAATGGACAAGGACAGTCCTTGAAGGATTGGTTTGTCTGGGCGTGATGGGTAGGAAAAGTGAACATCTTGAAAGTCAATGTCACCTTTGATTCTTCTAGGCATCTTCCCTTCTGATTCATTACTTATCAGAGGCTTTCTTTGGATCACTTGGAAAACTTCATATCCTGCAGCTTTTGCCTGATTGAATACTTGCATGTCTGGTGCTGCATAAGTCAGTGATCTGCAATACACAAGGAGAGTTCAGTTCTGTCACTTCATCAATACTTACTAATCATTTTCTCCATTCCAAACAAGCCTGAAGGTAGTTTCTCTCTTCCTTACATGGCACCAAAGAGAATACTCATCACTGCAGCTATTATGTCTCCTCCTGTTGCTCTTCCTGCTCTGACCACAACAGCTCCAACCCATACAATGAGAGCCCAAGAACAGAAACTCACTGTTTGCAACATCCCTGTTCCAACCCCTTTCACAAGTGCCTCCCCTTTGCTTATAATATATTGCTTATCCATGTTCTCTGTAAAGGATTTGATAGCAGAGCTCTCTCCAACAAAAGCATAAACTGTTTTTATTTGTGATATTGTCTGCAATATCCACATCAGAGCTTGTTCAAACAAAATTGTATTAACTTATGTAAATCTGAATTATGTGTGCATATATACCTGCTCTATCATAGATGTAGCTTCAGAATGGAAAAGCATTTTGGTGGTTGATATGATGTTCATTTTCTTGGTGTAAGTTGCCCCAATTACAAGAATAAGTGGGACAACCACTAAACATAAAAGCGTCACTTCCCAACAGCATATTGCAGCAATCACAATTCCAGCAATGAAAGTTGCACAGCTAGAGGTGAAGTGACCCAACTGCTAGAAAGAAATTCAGTTATTATACTCAGCTCTTCAAGAAAAAAAAAAAAAAACTCAAGAAAAGTTGTGAGCAGTATTGGTTTTCTGACCTTCTCACCAATGGCATCTTGTATGACACTCATGTGGTTGCTTATTCCACTGATGACTTTCCCAGTCGTTAGCTCTGTATCAAAAGCTCCTATCTCTTGGTTAAGAACTGCTCTCAGATATGCTAATCTTAGCCGCAATAACTGTCTTTCACTTGCATACATCCAACAACCAATTTCTGCGCATGTTTCAACGTCTCAGGATTATGATTCATGATGTTTGCTTTATGAAACTGAAAACCACTATGCATGTCATGCATTCTGGTCAACGATGCTTTCTTTTGGTTTCATAAGTAATCTTAAAACAGTATCAAATGAAAATATATATATATATATAAATAGAATATGATCATTTTTGTCCTGACTTATTTAGAGCATATGAGTAGAAACAACCTTTTTCATAAAATAATAAGTATATTTAAAAGTAAAATAAAAATTATTATAGTAGAAATATTGAAAAAAGTATTTTATTGAAATACTTACATATATTATAATTTGAATATTAAATTTTAGTATCTAAAACTAAAATTAATTTCAAAATGGCCTAAATTTTAAAAATATATTTTCTTAAAAGGTCGAAATGTCTTGTTTTTTAACATATAAGATTAGATCATATCAAATTTCCATTATATTTAAAAAATAAGCTAAATTGGATCAATCTAAATTTATTAGGTAGAGACCATCTAGTTTGATAGTTTTCATGTGAAAAATATATTTCTTCCAAATATAGTTTACAATTTCTTGAAAAATATTTTTTGACGTTTTAGATCGTATATGACATACTTTATTCAGCTGTATGTTATAGAATAAAATGTAAACTTTTAATTGGCTGGTGTTAAATAAAAAATAAACTATTGTATGCTTTAAAAAACAATAAAAAATCATTTTATAATAGTATTTTTTTTTTAAATTATTATGCTTTTAAAAGTAATATCTCTTTTTACTTTTCAAAAAGAAAAATCAGAATTTTAAGTTCCTTTGATTTTACTTCTTTAACTTTTCATTGTTTAAATTTCATTTCATTACCACCAATCAAGAGAAAACAAGTCTCATCTACTCTACTCCCACTATCTAAAAAATTAATTTTTGATTTATTTCAAAATTTTATTTATATTTATTCTTATTTATTAAATATTTTATTAATGAAAGGAATAGTCAAATGGGCGTATGAGTGAAAATACAATTTTCCTTTTTGAAAGTGTTTCATGAAAAACTTTTTTTAAATTTAAAAGAAGGAAAAAAAGAGAGCCTAAACTTACCTTAAATTTCTATTTTTCATTAAAATAAGAATTATGATGTACTCTTTAAAACAAGGAATATTGCTCAATTTAATGGATAAAAAGAAAATAAAAACACATAATTGTTCTGCATAGAAGAAACACCATGCATTACTACAGTTGCTGTAAGCAGGTACTAAGATGGTCATACATCGATATTCATTTAAACATTGTGAAATAGTATATTATAAAAAAATTAATTTTATATTTATAAAAAGAAAAAAATAATAATGGTTGGACAATATATATTTATATTCATTTTTATATTTATTTGAAACATATTAGACAAATAAAATAGTTATAAAAAAATAAAATTTTATATTAAAAGAATATAGCGTCAATGTAAAAAGTTTGTGTAAAAAAGTATCTTAGTGTAGAAAATTTGTGTTAGTTTATCATGTGAGATGTGAGAAAAGATAAACTTTACCAAGTACCCCAGCAGGAAATGTGGCTATGGCCATATACCAGACAAATGGAACAACCTGAACATAACAAGAAGAAGCACACTATCAGTTTATTCAGCTCAAATAACAACACTCTTTTCTGCATATATATGAAAAACATCAACCTTTTTAAGAGCCTTAACCATGGCATCTATGTCTTCAATATTGTTTCCGAAAGCATCAAGAGCTTTTCCCAACAACAGATACCCCACAGGAAGTGCCATGCCATGCACAATGGAACCAACACTTCCCAAACCCATCAGAATCCAATCCACCATGTCAGCATAGCTCAACAGTTTCAAGAATGCCAGAGTCTTAACCTCCTTCTTCTTCTTATTATGCTCATCATCACCAACACTTTCCACCATTTCCACAACCTTATTGGGCCTCATCAACACTGCATCAACTCACGTAACCTATTTATTTAAAATCTGCATGTGTGCACCATTCTTTTTTATTCAATTAGGCAAGATACGGATATGGATATAGAATATGCCCTAGTGAGGTCACTCTAACCTTGGATGAAAACAGCAATATCATGTCTTTGTCATTGGTTAAATTCGATGTTCACAATGGTGCTGACGATTTGATATATGTTCGACACAAAGTGACATGCACAAAGTCACCATAGCGATGTTCCTACAATTGTTTTCTTATTCAAACTCTTCTCATAAGAAGGATATATATAATTGTCAGGTAAAGTGATTCACCAAACTCTTCTCTCTCATTTCTCTTTGTTTATTTCTTTCCTTTTGTTTCTTTCCTTTTGTAAATGGAACTTTTCAGCCATATCCTTGTTCATTTCTGAATGCATTATGCTTTATAGGATGTAATCTAACTATAATCGATATATGGTAAAATACACTTGATTCCTGAAGATGGAGACATATTATATATCAAATAATAGTGAGTGTCAAACTTAGTAACATGATCAAGAGAAATTGTAACAAATGTTTTTTTTCTATTCAACTTTTAAATCAAGTGATATATGTCATTGTGATAATCTTTTTTTTAACATGATTTAAATTTGTACGTACATAATCTAATGATAGCTTTTGTACAAGTATTATGTATATTTTAAATGGCATGTAATACATTAAAATAGTGTCAAGATGTAAAGAGTATTAACTAACTTTTAATTTTTTTTTAATTTTATAAACTAAATATATGTGACTGAGAAGGTTTAAATTTGTTTTCAAGCATCTCAAATGTAAAGTTTTGTTTTTCGTTTTATCAAATATTATTTTTGTCTTTTTGATTAATAAAATATTAATGTCATGATGATTTAGCATGTCATATATCCTTAATAAATGATTTGGTTAACCAAGATACTAATCATGGACATATAAACAAACAGATAATGATACTTAGATAATATTTTTTTGACAATATTTGAACATTATCTACGTGTCATTCTGTGATTGGTCCAAAATTACTCCACAATCAATAATAATAATCATAAACAATACCATGAACCAATCACAAAATGACACGTAGACGATGTTCAAATGTTGTCAAAAAAATGTTGTTTAAGTATCATTATCCTAAACAAAATTCACAAGAGGATTGAATAATGAAGAAGATTGAAATGGGAACAACCAGAGAATGGATCAATGAACATACTGGAGTAGACGTATCGAGAGAACACGCAGATGAAATCGTGAAGACATTTTGGCAGAGTATTTAATCTCAGGATGAGAATGAGAATGTGAGGGAAAGAAGATATAAAAAAATGAGAAGTTGAATATAAATATTTAGTTAAATTTAAAATAATAAAATATTTATGATAGTTAAAAGAATTAACAAAAATAAAAATATTTTTAGCAATTTGTTAAACCAATATAACACAATGACTAATAAAAGATATGTTTTTCTAGTGTCTATGTATATAACATATTTGACAATATTACAGTTTGATAGTTAGTTCAGTTAAGATTACTATTTAGTTGTAGTAATCTGTTTGGTTTGTTAGTTGCTTACCCTTTTCCCGTTCTTTCTTAACCTATTTAAAGGTTAGGATTTTTCCCCTTTCAAAAATGAAAATAGATACATGTATTCTATTACAGAAATAATAAAGTTTAAGTTTTTCTCTTACCTTTGCTGAAGAGTCTGCTCCGATCCGCTTTTCTTCTTCCTCTCAGTCTGGATGCACACCGCCAATGAGCTTCGTGCTCCTTCTCTCTAAACATCCAGAAGACGCGAGCTCTCTTTCTCTCTCTTTGCTATTGAAGACTGCCTCGAGGCAGTGACCTTTACATGAGATATTTTTATCTCCTATAGGCCTTGCATTTTGGGCCTCTGTTTTAAGGCCTTTAGGCCTTATCTTAATATGATATCAGAAGAACAATGCACTTCTTGATCATTTATTGGCAAGATGGACAACCTAGATCCCACCACTCAACCTTCTAGACCATTTTATCTTTATCCTGGAGAAAATCCAGGTACTACTCTTATTTCCCAGGTTCTCAGTGAGACTAACTATTCATCTTGAAGTAGAAATTTGAAACGTGCCATTCTCTCCAAAAACAAGATCAAATTCATTGATGGCAGTATCAAGAAGCCATCAAGAACTTATCCTTTATTTGATGCTTTGGAGAGATGTGACACCATGGTTTTATCTTGGATCATCAAGACCCTTTTACCTCAGATTGTAGAAAGCGTCATCTATGTTGACAATGCCAAAGATTTGTGGGAAGAACTTAAAAAAAGATTTTCTATAGGGGACTATTTCAAGATTTCTGATTTATTGCAGGATATTCATTCCATTAAACAAGAAGAGAGAAATGCTAGCCAATATTTCACCGACTTGAAAATTCTTTGGAAATAATTAGAGTCCCTTAGACTCATATCTTGTTACAGTTGCCAAATCCCTTGTACTTGTGATTTGTCTAGAATTACTCTCAAGTACAGAGAAGTGGAACACATCATATGCTTCCTGAAGGGTTTAAATGATACCTACCCCACTGTTAGAACACAAATCCTCTTAATGGAACCTCTTCCCAACATCAACAAAGTTTTTTCTCTCCTTAGGCAACAAGAACTTCAAGAAAGACAACATCCTGGAGTTGTTCATCAAACTAACACTTTCAAGATTCTGGCCAGCACCATTGACATATCCACTTGGAAACCTCAAGGATGTGGCACTAGCTCACCTGGACAAGGCAAAGGAAGAGGGAGAAATCCCAATTATGGGAAACAATGTTCCCATTGTCACAATATGAATCATACGGTTGATGAGTGTTATTCCAAACATGGTTACCCACTATGGTACAAGAAAACTGACAACAAGAACACTCAAGACAGGGGACGACAGAATGCGTGGAGTTTTTCCAATGTCTGCAAGGATGATTCTACCTCTACCTCAATAAGGAAATAACAATAATCATATGCAAACTTTTACCGCTGAGCAAATGCAGAAACTGTTAAAAAGTATAAAAAGCATTGACAATCCCTCACACAGTGTTAGCCAAGTGTAGAGAAGCACCTTTGGAGATAGCCCAGGTAATTTTTCAAGGATTATAGACACTAGGGCCACTGATCATGTGACCCATGAAAGAAAACACTTTATTACCTTTCATAAAATTAAACTCATATCTGTTAGGCTTCCAAACAACTCTATAGTTATAGCCCAACATGTTGGAACCATTCAGTTTTCAAAAAACTTCATCATCTTTAATGTTCTCTACATTCCAGAATTTTCCTTTAACCTTATATTTGTTCAAAGTCTAACCAAGGACTTAAATTTCACTCTAACCTTTTCTTCTAAGACTTGTCAGATACAGGATAACTCTACCTTGAAGATGATTGGGCATGCTAATGTTTACAAAGGCCTTTACTATCTACAATATTTTCCTATTTTTAACCAGGACTATGATCCTAAATATGTGTTTCTTATAAACCAGTTAATGATGATTTTTGGCATTATAGATTGGGTCACCTTGGCCACAAAATCATAGAACAAATATGTAATTAAGAATTTCCTTTATGTTTGTTAAGACTTTAGCAAGTCTACTAAATCGTGTCAAGTAATAATAGTTTGGTAAGTCCAAGTATCGTTTCCCAAGAGACTCACGACACTAAACAATTATGTAATTGCTTAACTAATTAGAACTTTAAGAACAAATTTTTTGGTTTGAAATGCATAATGCAGAAAATTAAATATGAATGCATTTGTGATCAATTGAAGAAAACGCAAAAGTGAATGGTTGATTTTAATATGGAATGGATATGTTGTTGGGGTTTTGACTTCACCTAATCCCTCTCATGTATATAAGAATTCTTCTTCTTCATTTAATTGTTAATGTCACTCTCTAAATTACTTAAAACCCAATACCTCGGCAAAGAAAACTTATCCATAATTACTAGACCACAATCCCTTTCATCCCTAATAATTAATTTTGCATTACGAATAGAAGCTTAAGACAACCAAAACTCATATCTCCATCCTTGAGCAATACTGCTTTTGGAAGAAATTCTCTAGATCCTAGTTTCTAAGTATTTCTCAATAACAGAGAAGACCATATAGTCATGCCATGATTGATCAAAACATAACAACCATGGAGCTAAAGAGAAAATCCCTAACAATTAATGAAAGAAGCATATGTAAATAAGAATCAATTCAAATACATGAGAGTTCACAAGGTTACGTCATCCCGCAACAACAAATAGAGTTTAGTTCCCCATTGTCATGGAGAAACTAAGTGTACAATGGAAAAAGAATGAAAGGTAAACCCTAAAGACCGAAGAGGAGTGCTCCCGCATCCAATCCTGCCAATAGGAGTCGAAAAGTGTGAATTTACATCACTTCTATCAAAAGATACAAACCCTAGAGTGTCTGGGTCCTTAAATAGATTTAATAAAAAGTCCAAGCCCAAATCCCCAACGCTTAGTGCTCAAAGTGGGGCACCCAGGCGGTGGTGCGAGAGTAGTTGCGCTCAACGCCCTTTAGAGGTCGCCCAGGCGTGAAACGATACAGAAAATCTAGCGTTCAGCACCCCAAAAAAGGCACCTAAGCGTGACTGCGAGGCTTCAGCGTTGAGGGCCTTCAGAAAGGGCAGTCGGGCGTCAATGCAAGCCTCTAGCACTGAGTTTCCTATGATCTCCCTTTCTGATGCTTTTTCAGTCCTTCTTGAGTTCCAACTCCTTGGTACTTCAACTCCTCTTACAAATCATCCAAATTTCCAAAAAAATCAAGGGAATTAGTGATAAAATCATAAGTTCTAACCCCAACTCTCTTTATTCACAAAATAAACTAAAAACATGACTTTAAGCAAGTTTCTAAGTCAAAAAGGGCTCATTTAGTATCAAAATTAAGTCATAGATAACAATATATTCAACCGTTATCACAACCCCAAACTTAGAACTTTTCTTGTCCTCAAGCAAAACAAAACATAACTTAGCTTAAACAACAAAACTTCAATGATTCAACATATCACAAAGCACTTACTTCTTTTCTTTTCTTTTTCTCAATATTTAGCTCAATACTTTCTCTTCTATTTTCACAATTTTTTTCCAATTTCCCAACAACCCCAAACTTCAACCTTTCTCCATACCATATAAAAATACTCAACTCAACCTAAGGTAAAGATTTCAAAAAGAGTTTTTCACAATTTTAGGCTTAAGGTTCAAAGGGTAGAACAAACAATATTCTTTTATTAGGCTGAAAAATAATGCATTGGCTTAAATGGGAGAAGAATAAATGGCCTTGATCATTTGTAACAAGAAAACAAGTGGTTCAATCATAAAAACTGAGGCAAAGTCAATCATGATTTCAAAGCAATAACATTCAATCAATCAAAAACTCTGGAGTCCAATCCTCTCATAGGCTAATCAAGCTCCAAAATCAGATAAACATCATGCTTAGCATATCAATCACAATTAAACCTTATGCATTTGTTTCAATCATTTATGAGCAACCACCTATTTATAAAGCCCATCATGCATCATCTCAACATCAATTAATACAACAAAGCATCATAAAGCAATATTACTCATCCAAACAACACAGTTATAGTCAAACCATTGCATCATAGTTCATTCAATCTAAGTACAACACAAATAAACCTACAAGTAAAACAAAATTCAACAATACATAAGAATAAAGAAAAGAAAAATCTTGGTCTAGTGATATCATAGCATCCATCAGTAGATATTATCTCTAATTCCTCAGCCCCTGCTGTCATCTGAATCTTCATCATCCTCTTCATCATCTTCTTCCTCTTCTTCCTCCTCTTCTTCATCCTCTTCTTCCTCATCATCTTCATCCTATCCATGGCTGTAGCTCTAGACGCTCAAGCTCCTCCACTGGCCTGTGATGGATAAATAGGCCATGCCACACATGCTAAGAAATCCTCCTAAGATATAAACTGGCTCTCAGGAAAGACAGATGTCAGAGTCCTGTGTAGCTCCTACTCGCCTCTATATATGGCCTCCAGCCTAGCCTCTATCAAGGACATGTACATGTCCCTCATCTGAAGCGGAGCAGCATCACGAGGCTGATCCTGGGCTGGTTGTGGTGCCCTCTTGTAAGCCCTAGGAGGATGTGGTTCTGGCATTGGCAGTCCCGCCTCATCCAACATGCAGTACTGGTGTAGTAGGAGGCATCAATCTCTTTTCTTGGACATTCAAACGGCGGGGTGGAGGTGTTCACCCCTACTAGCTCGCAAAGGTGAGTGATGAGTGATGGATGTCCCAGAGGTGACTTGTTACTGACTACGTGGGTACAATGTTTGATCTCATAAGTTATTACTTGTCCCACATTAATATTCAACCCTCTGAGGACACAATAGAGGAACACAACTATCTTTATTGTAATATCTGAAACATGTGAGCAGGGTTGGATGTTGGCATGTGTAAATGTCATCCATATTTCGCTAGGGGTGTCAGATAGGTCCTCTTAATGTGAATAGGTGTATCACTCCTATTTTTATGGAAGTGGCCACCTAGAACACACAACACCCTCTCAACATCAGCATAATCAACATCCTCATCTGTTGCTAAAGCAAACTGACACTGCTCCACAATTCATTTTGTGCCTAAAAACTTGTTCATTGTAACAACATCTTATGGTATTCTTTTCCCCCTCACATGGCTTGTATATGTGTCTTGCTCAACACCGAATTCCCTTGCATTCGTGTAAAATTCCTTCACCACAGCTATGTTGGCAAGCACCAGATAAGAGGCCAAATTCTCCCACTGCCTTCTCCCGAGTTCTCTCTCAAACTAAGGCGCCATAGTAGGTATCAGTCCTACTTTCCTTTCCAAAAGCAATCTTCTATTTTTCACAGTTTGAAAGTGCCTCTCATGCATAAGAGAGAGGAACTTGTTGGAGTACGCTTTTTCTTTCCTCTTTCTCCTTCTTTCAGTGTTTATGGCTATGGTTTTTATCCGCTTAGAACCTGAAGAGATGCCATATTTACACCACAAATAAACACAATACAACCAACTAATGAGAAATCAACATCTCAATCCAACTATATTGCATACTCATCCTAAGTCACAAATATGGTTTCTTATGCTCAATATAGTTCATAAATCAATAAAACATCAAGTATGAGCATATAAACATTTAAAGCACAAAGCAAACAATTAAAACTCCTCTCGCCAGCGCTGAGGGACAAACAGGGGGCCTCAGCGTCACCTGCACACAACCAGACCGACCAGAAACCAAAAACCTGTAACCAAACCAATCTCGCCCGCACCGAGGGCCTTTTAGAGGGCGCTCAACGCCGTGTCAGAAACACAAATATGGCCCTAGTTGGCCCAATGCACACTACAGACGCTTTTCCCACTGTTAGAATCATCAATACTACCTTTTAATCGGTTCAAACAGCAGCAATTACAGAATATCATGTATAAGAATTAATTTTTCATCAAAAATCAAACTTCCAAGAGCAAAAAATTGAAAATGCACAATGCTTACTTGGATAAAGATGCAAACTTGACAAATGCTCACCAAGAGATAATGAAAGTCTAGGGCTTATGCAAATGCTAGTTGCAATCACTTGAAAATCACCCCAAACTTGAATGCAAGGAAGCAAAATGAAGGGAAAAATGATTTTGTTGATGGAATGAAAGGGGAAAGTGAGAGAGAACCCTAGCTTAAGTGCTTTGTGCGGCTGAAAAGTGTAAGAGTGAGAAGAGAAGGTTGAGTCGCACCCTTTAGGGTTATAAAAGTGGGTTCAGCCTAATGATGCTAAGCTTTAAAAAGCCCAAACAGCCAACCTGTAGTTATGCCGCTGAGCACCCCATCAGAAGGGCGTTGAGAGCGACACGATGTTGATTTTTCCTTCTCTTTTCCAGCTTGCCTTGGGTGTCCCTAAGCAGGGGGCCCTCAGCTTCTACTCAAATTTTTCATATTTTCATGTGCTATTCTCCCAACTCACACATGAACAACTCATAATTCAAACAATTAACTCTCTCAACACCCCCACAAACATTAATCAATCAACACATATTAGATGCTCACTAGACTAGAAAAAACCACTAAGTCTGAATCAAATTAAATTACATCAAAACCAAATAAAATAAACAAATAACAAATTAAAAATAAGAGTTTTTAAAACATTGGGCTGCCTCCCAACAAGCGCTTCTCTAATGTCACTAGCCGACACCATTAAGCTCAAGTCACATCCTTCTTGTTGGTGTTCCTTCTTCTTTCATTACACCAACTTATCTCCAACAGCTTCTTGTTCACCATCTTAACTATTCTTGAATAAGGAGCTTCAATCTCTATCACTCCGTTCTTTTTAAGCTCTTTCACAACCCATAACCTGTTCTTGTATCTGACTGGTATGCCAGGTTTGAGTTCTTCATGTTTGCCCACCAAGTCTTGATGAACAATATTCCCTTTACTATCCTTCTCCTCTTCCTTTACCTATGACAAAAAATAATTTTTACCTCCCTTGACTGAGTTAGCAGCTGTATTTGATAGACTAATCCTTGGTGCATCTTCCTCTGCAACTTTAGGACTAGTCTTCTTCACTTGAATCGGCTGCTCATCATTGAAGACATTGAAAACCACCTCCTCATCTTGGTCTTTAAGTACTAAAACTCCATCATCAACATTGATGAAAACTTTGGCCGTCTTCATAAATGGCCTTCCAAGAATGATAGGAATCTTCAAATCTTCCCCCATCTACATCACCACAAAGTCCACCGGAAATTTCAGCCTATTAATTTGAACCACTACATCTTCCACTACACCATAGGGCTTCTTGGTGGACCTATCCGCCATTTGCAAAGTCATCTTTGTAGGATTGCCTTCTAGACCACCAATCTTCTTCATCATAGATAAAGGCATCAAATTAATGCTAGACCCTAAATCAATTAGGGTTTTCCCTACATCATAATTCCAAATAGTGCAAGGAATAGTAAAACTTCTCGGATCTTTGACTTTGGTAGGAAGTGTCTTCTGCAAAATAACACTGCAATTACCCTATACCTTAATTGTTTCCTCATCTAATTATCTCTTCTTTTTGAGGAATTTCTTCAAATAATTTGCATACACAAGAATTTGTTGCAATGCCTCAGTCAATGGAATTGTAATCTCTAATTTCTTGAAGATTTTCTTGAAACACCCTAATTGTTTCTCTTTTTCTTTTCTAGAATAATCCTTAGGGTAAGGAAGAACTTTCTCAACTTTTCTCTCTATTTTTCTCTCTATTTTTCTCTTTCCCTCTTCTTCTCTCTCTCTCCCTTCTTCTTCATTTCTCTTTTCCTCTCATTCTCACTTTTTCTCTCTTCCTTCTCTTCTTCTTTTTCAATTGACTCAACTTTTTATTTTTCTTAATTTTTTTTCTCATCTCCTCTCTCATCACTTATGCTCACAATAGCATTAAATTCCTTTTTAGGGTTAACTTTAGTATTAGTCCCAAACTTCTTTTCACATTTATCCTCCAACTTCTTAGCCAGTTGGCCAACCTGTATCTCCAAATTTCTAATAGCAGCTTCAGTGCTGTTATGATTAGAAATTGATACCTGCATAAATTGTTGGAGTGTCTCCTCAAGCTTTGTAGTTCTTTTAGATAAAGAGGGTTGGTGTTGCCATTCTTGTTGTTGTGGTGGTGGTCTATTGAATTGTCCTACTTTCCCTTAACCCATACTAGGATGAGGTTTCCAACCTTGATTGTAATTACCAGGGCGAAACTGATTACCCATATAGTTTACTTCCTCTTGGGTATTTTCTGGCATAGCACATTAACCATTAATATGATCTCCACCACAAAGTTCACAAAGTTGTTGATGAACCTGTGAAACATTCCGCAACTCCTTTGGTAATTGAGAGATTTTTTTCATCAAAGCCTCCAATTGTTGAGTCATAATCTTATTCTGCGCCAACAGAGCATCTTGAGATTGTAATTGTAAAACTCCTTTTTGTTGAAGATGAGTCCCTTTTTTTTCATTATGCATCTCATTGTCATTGATAGCAATATTTTCAATCAATTCATAAGCTTCCTTTGGAGTCTTGCATTTGATATTACTTCTAGCTAAGGCATCCAACATCAGTTTTGTCTGTGAACCAAGTCCTCCAAGGAATAGCATGACTACCGTTGGATCATCAAAGCCATGTATGAGTGTCTTTCTCAAAAATCCTTTAAATTTGTCCCACGCTTGACCTAATGTCTCCTCCATGCCCTGTCTAAAAGAAGAAATTTCTTGTTTACCTTTGATTGTGGGAAGTACTTGTTTAGAAACTTTGCAACCACGACTTCTCACTCAGTAAAGTTGTTCTCCGGAAAAAAGTTCAACCACATCTTAGCATTGCCTCCCAAAGAAAAAAGGGAACAAGTTAAGTCTAATAGCTTCATCTGGCACGCAATTTATTTTCATTGTATTGCAAATATCGTTCAACGTGGTTAGATGTTCATATGGAATTTCATGTGACAATCCATTAAATTGGTTGCCCTTCACCAGTTGAATGAAAGCATGCTTCATCTCCATACTCGTAGCATTGACCCTCGACGTTGCAATGCTATTAAAATGATGAGGGCCAACAACTGTTGAATAATCCGCTAGGGTACGTCTACCATTATTGCCATTTTGTTCACCATGATTATCCATATCTTCATTCTCCTGGTCAGATATTTGAGGTTAAGGTTGTCAAAGTGTCTCAAGAGGAGGGAAAAGTTCTTTATACGTTCTCCTTCTCCTACTTTCGTCCAATCCTACAAAAAGAGGTTCAAAATTTTTCTTGCTTCTAGTCCGAATTGTACCCTACATACACTAGAGAACAAAACACTAGAGAGCACACTCCCTAAAAAAATAAAAAACAAAATCAAAATAATAAAATAAAAATAAAGTCTAATCAGTTAAGAATCACACAAATAGAATAGTTAAACCATGAGTCCCCGACAACGGGGCCAAAAACATCTTAAGGCTTCAGCAAGTGTACTGAATCGTATCAAGTAATAATAGTTTGGTAAGAGCAAGTATCGTATCCCAAAAGACTCACGGAACTAAATAGTTATGTAACTGCATAACTAATTAGAACTTTAAGAAAGAATTTTTGTGGTTTGAAATGCATAATTTAGAAAAGTAAATATGAATGCAGTTGTGATCAATTGAAGAAAACGCAAAAGTGAATGGTTGATTTTAATATGGAATGGATATGTTGTTGGGGTTTAGACTTCACCTAATCCCTCTCATGTATATAAGAATTATTCTTCTTCATTTAATTGTTAACGTCACTCTATAAATTACTTAAAACCTGATCCCTCGGCAAAGAAAGCCTATCCTTAATTACTAGTCCATAATCCCTTGTATCCCTAATAATTAATTCTGCATTATGAATAAAAGCATAAGATAACCAAAACTCATATCTCCATCCCTGAGCAATACTAATTTTGGAAGAAATTCTCCAGATCCTGGTTTCTAAGTATCTCCCGATAACAGAGAAGACCATATAATCATGCCATGAATGATCAAAACATAACAAGCATAGAGCTAAGGAGAAAATCCCTAACAATTAATGAAAGAAGCATATGTAAATAAGAATCAATTCAAATACATGAGAGTTCACAAGGTTACATCATCCCTCAACAATAAATAGAGTTTAGTTCCCCATTGTCATGGAGAAACTAAGTGTACAATGGAAAAAGAATGAAAGATAAACCCTAAAGACTGAAGAGGAGTGCTCCCGCATCCAATCTTGCCTCCAAAGAGTCGAAAAGTGTGAATTTGCGTCACTTCTGTCAAAGGATACAAACCCTAGAGTGTATGGGTCCTTAAATAGATTTAATAAGTCCGAGCCCACGTTGCCAGCGCTCAATGCTCAAAGTGGGGCGCTCAGGTGGTGGTGCGAGAGTAGTTGCGCTCAGCGCCCTTTAGAGGGCGCCCAAGCGTGGAACGGTACAGAAAAACTGGCGCTCAGCGCCCCAAAAAGGGCGCACAGGCGTAACTGTGAGGCTTCAATGCTGAGGGCCTTCAGAAAGGGCAGTTAGGCATCAATGCGAGCCTCTGGCGCTGAGGGCCCCTAAAAAGGGCGCTCAAGCGTCATATGATCTCCCTTTCTTATGCTTTTTTAGTCCTTCCTGAGTTCCAACTCCTTGGTACTTCAACTCCTCTTCCAAATCATCCAATTTTCCTACAAAATTAAGGGAATTAGTGATAAAATCATAAGTTCTAACCTCAACTCTCTTTATTCACAAAATAAACTAAAAACATGGGTTTAAGCAGGTTTCTAAGTCAAAAATGACTCATTTAGTATCAAAATTAAGTCACAAATAACGATATATTCAACCGTTATCAATGTTCAAATGTCATCTAAAATTTTTATGACATTTGTCATTATGCTAAACAACATAAACTTCCTTTTCCCCAAAGCACCACTTCTTCTACTAACTATTTTTATTAATACAATGTGATATATGGGGTCCTATATCTATTCCTTCTATTCATGGGCATAAATACTTTCTTACCATAGTTGATGATTATAGTAGACACACTTGGGCTTTCTTGATGCACAATAAAGGTCAAACTAGAGAAATTTTGCATAATTTTATTCTAAAGATTAAGAATCAATTTAGCAAAACTCTTAAGATTATTAGATATGCAATGGTCCTGAATTTAATTGTGTTGCTATGTATGATTCTTATGGTATTGAACATCAAAAAAGTTGTGTTGAGACTCCCCAACAGAATTCTATTGTTGAACGTAAACACCAACATATATTAGATAAAACTCGAAGTCTCCTTTTTCAATCCAATATACTTAATGCTTATTGGTCTTATGTTATATCTCATGCCATTTATTTGATAAATAGATTACCCACATCTGTTCTGAATGGTAAAACTCCTTATGATTTAATATATGACAATCCTCCCACCTATTTGAACTTAAAAATCTTTGGCTGCCTATGTTTTGCTTCCACTTTAGAGCACAACAAACATAAACTTGATTCTAGAACCAGGAAATGTGTTTTCTTAGGTTATAAAAATGGTGTTAAAGAATATATTATACTGGATGTTAATACTAGAAAAATATTTTTAAACATGAATGTTATCTTTTATGAAAACATTTTCCCTTACAAGGATGCTCAAGGTAATGAGACCATCCATGCTGAGAAAGAGATTGAAAATATTTTGCCTAATGGTTTTGGTATGGTAAAAAATCTGAGGGAACTAAAATTTTTTTGGAGAATGGAGATACAGAACAGAGATCTGATCACAATGGAGACACTACCATTGTCACTGGTACTGATCACACTAATAATAGAGAAGATCACAATTCCAAAAAATCTACTAGAGTTAAAAGGGTTCCTGGATACCTAAATGATTACATACACCTGGTTAATCATTCCTCATCTAGTTCTCTACATGCAAAACGTAATTACAAAACTCCCTATCCTATTTCAAATGTTTTGTCTTATAACTCTTTATCAGATAAACACCTAAAGTACACATTGGCCATATCTGCCAACAATGAGCCTAAATCCTATAATAAGGCAAAAGACAACCGTGAATAGGTGACTATCATGCAAAAAGAGCCCAAAGCCTTACAGGACAATGGCACTTGGTACTTAACTCAACTTCCTCCTGGAAAAAATTCCATTGGTTGCAAATGGGTGTACAAGATCAAGCACAAAGTCGATGGCACCATAGAGAGGTACAAAGCTCGCTTGGTTGCTAAGGGTTATACCTAGCAAGAAGGTATAGACTTTCTGGACACTTTTTCCCCTGTAGCTAAACTAACCATTGTTAGAGTTCTTCTTGCTATTGCTGCCTCAAGAAATTGGCATCTACATCAACTATATGTTGATAACGTCTTTCTACATGGGGACCTAAATGAAGGGGTATATATGGAGCCACCACCAGGGCTGAACATTCATGCAAAAGGTCGGGTTTGTAGGTTAACTAAATCCTTATATGGGCTGAAGCAGGCTAGTAGACAATGGTTTGATAAACTGTCATTATTTCTTCTCTCTGTTGGTTACACTCAATCTAAATCTGATCATTCCCTTTTTATTAACAAATTTCACATCTCTATTTGTGTATGTAGATGACATTATCTTGGTAGGAGACTCTATCACAGAAATAGAACACATTAAAAGTCTTCTTCATCATGCTTTTTGAATAAAAAACCTAGGGGAGCTGAAATATTTTTTAGGCTCTGAAGTAGTCAGATCTAAGAGGGGGATTAATGAGTGCATATTTATGCCCACGTTTATGTTTTAGAATTCAAATTTTTAATGAGATTTTTGTGCTTAAATGATTGATTTAAAGTGAATTTTTGACAATTGGATTTATTGGGTTTGGGAATTAAAGATGCTTAAAATGTGATTCTTAGTTGCATAAATTATTTTGGATGTTCTAATGTTTATTTGTACAGCTGAAGTTAAAATTTTATTCATTTAAAACATGAAATTGAATGGTCAAAGATGGTCAAATCTGGTCAACTCAGGACTCTTATGCAATTTTGAAAAGAAAGAGATGGCTAAAGTGCAATTAGAGGAAACTTTTGGACTTATGTGTAAATAAAATAAAAAGGGTTGAAATGTAATTTTGGACAAATTTAAATATGTTAGATATTTTAAAAGATATTTTGGAGAAAATATATCTTAAGATATTTTACTTTATATTGTTAAATAATTATCTTATTTAACTATATAAATAAATATCAAAAGATAATATTTGCCAAATCTTTTTGATCTAGGAAAAATATTATCAAATATTCTCAAAAACTGATTAAATCTTATGAATATTTGAAAGATATTAGATATAAGATAAAAGATTTTATCAACAGAAGATTCAAAGTCCAAGCCCAATCAAGACCTATATAAAGAGACCCAAAGGATCTTCATTCATTGATTCACCACTCCTCTCTCTCTCATTTCATCATGTATTCTACTCCATTCATGGAGAGCTAAGCATCTAGGGCTATTCTGCTGTAATTTCATTATGGATTCTGAGGTTAAGTGAATTAATGCAATTGTTTATTTTGATTATTGATTTAAGTTGTTCTCTCTTTATGTCTTTCATCTCTCTACCATATTAAAAGTAAAGATTTTTGCATCATAATGTGTTTGAATCTACATGTATATTAATTATATGAGTTTTAGGGTTTCTAGGTTTAATTGAGAATCTACTTTGATTTAATTTAGGAACTTTCATATGATTAAATGGTTTTTACTATCAATTGAGAATGTACTTTGGTTGGTAGTAATAATTTCAACTATAATCAATTGAGAATTTACTTTGATTGATTAGCTTTTAATTTGGTTAAGAGATTTAAGAATAGACATGATTTAACACAATAAAATTGATTGAGAATGTACTTTGGTTGAATTTATTGTGAATAATCTAGAAAGGTCTTGCATTTGATTGAGAATGTACTTTGATTAACTGCATGACTGCCCTCAAATTAATTAAGAATGTACTTTAATTAATTTGAAACTTAAACAATAATCAATTGAACAATGATCTGTGAATAACCGATGATGAATCTATTTTGGAAAAGCAGTGGAATTAGCCTATTTCTTCATAATTGTTTTTAAGTTTCTTCTTTGTTATAAAACATTCTTTAAACATTCTCACTTTTATTCATAAGCATTGCATAACATTCATAAGAGTCAGATATTTGAAAGCAAATCCGTGTTCGTTGGGAGACGACTCAGGGTTACTTTAGCCCTATCTATTTTCTTGAATACTACTAGGCAATACTGAAGTTGCCTTGAAAAGTAGTATTAATTTGATAGCTTCAACGACAGCTTATCAGGGATACACCTATGTTAGAGGAAATATGCACTAGACATTCTTGAAGAGACATGAATGCTAGGATGCAACCCCTGAACTTCCCCCTTTCTAAGTGACACCAACTCCTTGTATAAGGCAGAAAATTACTTGGCCAATTCCAATTCCTATCGCACACTTATAGGGAAGTTGCTTTATCTCACTAATATTAGACCTGATCTATATTTTTCTCTTAATCTTCTCAGTCAATTTGTTCAATCTCCTACTGATTATCAATATCGGGCTTTGCAACATATGCTTATATAGATTAAGTCCAACCCTTCACAAATTCTCATATCCAAATAAAGGCCTTTAGCGACTCGGACTGGGCAACTTGTCCTAACACTAGAAGATCCACCACTGGATTTTGCATCTTCCTCGGATCCTCTCTTATATCGTGGAAAACTAAGAAATAGAATATTGTGTCCAGGTCTTCTACCGAAGCAGAATATTGTGTCCTGGCTGCCACAGTTTGCGAGATTCAATGGATCCACTACCTCCTACAAGATCTCAATGTTGAGACTACTACTACTGTTGCGCTTTACTGTGACAATAAGTCTGCCAAACATATTGCTCACAATCAAAGCTTTCACGAAAGGACTAAACACATCAAACTCGACTATGACATTATTCGCGAGAAGATTCAAGCGAATATCCTTTATTTCCTACCTATTCATTCCAACGAGCAACTCGTTGACATCTTCACGAAGCTCCCTCACCACGTGCGCTTCCAGTTCATCATTCCTAAGCTTGGATTGGTGAACATACACAATCCAGCTTAAGGGGAGGATAGTACAACTTGTTAGAAAATGTGTGTTTTTAGTTGGTACACTTTAGCATAGTGTACCAAATTTTAGTTAATAAAAATATCCTTATATATTATGGATTCTAAGTTTTAAGGTCAAAGCTATTTGAAAAATTTCCATTTTCAAAACTATAAAAACAAGAAACCCCTCAAACATTTACTTACCTCTCTCTCATTCCTCATTCCTCTCAACTCTTTATCTTTCATCTCTCTAACTCCAACCTTCTCTCTAACATCCCTACAATAGCCCCAACCTGCCAGCCATCGTCTCTCCGCCAATAACAACCCAATTTTCGGTTAGACAACCAACCCAACGACCAACAACAGCCAACAACCACGTTAATAGCCGCGACCCGGTAGCAGCTCGCGCACTAGCACCCGACAATGACTCGCCACCACGACCAACGAGCACCCCACCAATGTCTCGACGACGACTAACGAGCAGCTCACCATGACAACATTTGGAAACCACCACTCTATCAACAATTTTGCACTACAATTACATCCTGAACTTTTGTTTCCTTTGTTTTTCTACTTCAGTAATTTTATTTTGTTTAGCAACACCTCCTCGGTGACAAGTAAACTCTCTTCTATATATATCTTCAATGTTATTCTTGTTTCATTTGTAACTATGACCACGTCTAACTGAAAAACCACAAGTCTTTGCAAATAAACAATAGAAATTGTAAGCGTCAGTGTTGTTGTTAAACAATTTGCCTTTGTAAAGAGCTTAGTCATGGGAATTTTCACCTTCAAGCAAAGGTTCATTCAAGATCTCTTCAATTTTATCATCTTCATGAACCTCACAAATTTCATCATCTTCGGATGTTGAATCATCATCTCTAAAAAGAACTTCAGGCCAATTACCGATTCCTTTGGATGTCATTATGCTTATGAAAATTTAGAGAAAAGTCCAACTTGAAATATAGTAAAATAAAATAAACATGAGTAATGATTTTTCACACCAGTAATGATTCTTCACCTTGTAAATCAACATGATTTTAACTCAAAACATATCAATTATATTGTTATTCAAATGTTAAGCAAAGCAAATAAAGAAAAACACCAAACAAGGGAGACCACATAATAGTCAATGTATCAAACCTCCCTGAAGATAAAATACTTAACTTAACCCCCTCCCCCCCCAACACACACACAACACACACACACACACACACACACATATATATATATATAACTTAACTTATAAAAATCTAGAAAATAGAATATCAGAGTTGATAAGTGTTTCAAAATAATGTAACAAATTATTTTAATGTTAAAAATTTAATAATATAAATAAAATTTTATAAACACGTCTCATGATTAAAAACACGTATCATTTTTCTAGAACTATTTCTCTACACTTCCTTTACTTTCTCTCTAAGATTTCTAATCCCTAAGTCATCTCTTTAAATATCAGGAAGTACCTAAATGATCACAATAGTGACATCTACAGCGTCATCCGATCAGTTTTTCATATAGAGTAAGTCAATTTCTACTCATTTTTCCATTGATCTTCAGTTTAAGACACATGCAAATAGATTTGTACACATGTGTCATTCAATCTCTTTTTCCAGTTCTTTGTCAATCAATGGTCCAAAAGACCTATCCTAATGGAAGTTAATATTATCCTTAATTTTTTGTTAAGATGCATGTGTTTATGTTCGCTATGTTGTGAGAAATTATGTTTGGATGAATATGATATAATTGACATGATTGTTGAGTGATGTTTATATCCTGATGAATACTATTATGTATGTTAGAGAATTTGTAATGGTTTGAAAATTTAATGGTTGTTCTATTATAGTGTAACTAGGTATAAAACTAATGTAGGATTGAAGGTAGTGAAAAGGAAGTATGGTAGGGTTGTTTTTGGTTTGAATTGGGGTTTTGGTAGGTGAAATTCGAGGGGAGTGACTTTTATGTGATAACTGATGTTTGGGATCTGCTTTAAAGTCATTTAAAACTTATATAGGTCCTTAGATAACCAAAAATTAAATTGAGAAGTAATGAATTGGTAAGAGTTGTAGGCTAGTTTAATGTTAAATGAGAGTTTTGATAGGTGAGATTTTGAGATAAGGGTGGAATGGAGAATCTTGAGGTTTAAAGTTTGTTTCTAGGCTATTTAGGACTTGTTTAGAGGTTAAGATACCAAATTGTTATGAGGAGTGAGTAGGAATGAACTTTAAGCATTTAGAATGGTGTTTAGTTGAATAAGTTAGAAATTCATGGGAAAATAAGACTAATAGAGTTTAAGTTGAGTCATAAACCCAAGATGAGTTTAATTAAGGCTTGGACTAGAAAATGGGAATCGTAGATGCATGTGGACGTGTGGGAGTTAGAACATATGAGGTTGAGGAGTGTAAATTCTGCATAATTGATGTTCTGCAGAAGTTTGCAGACTAACTGCGCGGGTAGAGGGGTCGCTGGGCATGTAATATTGATGTTTGGCAGTGGGTTTAGAGGTTGGGTGATATTTCTCGCTAGGTTGGGAAGCTCTTTGTTTCCGCTCTCACTAGGCGATAGAGAGTAGCTCATTGGGCGAGCAGGTCAGTACTAAGCGCCAGAATTCTAGCATTGGGTGCCTCGTGTGCATGCTAGATTCTCTTCTATTTTCTTGGCTCTATTTCTTATGAATGGAGATGTTTTGATGCTATAAAGTTTGTTTAGTAATACAAATCAAATTATATGATGATATTGCATGAAGCTAGGTATGTATTAAAGTATTGTTTGAAAAGAGTTTCTAAGGTGAAATTTTGAATGGATGTTTCATGTAGTGTATGTGATGACTTGGGCCCAAGCCTAATTATCTTTGTTGAGATTGATAGGGGGAGCACATGTTTTGCTTAACCCAATCTCAGTAATATCTATGTTTTTTATGATAACAACACATAATTAATAACACATGTATATTCTGTGTTACATGTTATGTGTTTACATGTTATATGTTTTTCATTATTGTCTTAAATCTGTATGAGCATATCTAAGAACATGATTGTGTTGTTCATTGCATATCATTGTGTCTAATATGTTTTTTTTATATGTGAATGCATGCCATATGTTTTTGGAAAAGGAAAACAACAAGCACTTTGATTGAACTTTAAAAGTGTGGCAAAACAACAATTTTAAGTCGATTACATTATGGGGTGAATCGTTTAAAACTCGTGTGTTTGTACAAAATCTTTTCAATTATGCTGTGAGATTTTTCAAGAAGAAAAGTTTTCAAAACTGTGTTAAGTATTGTTGCTTAATCTATTGCATGTGTTTTGTATTCGACTAAGTCTATTAGTGTTTTGAAAATCTATTAATTGCTTGACACAACTAACATATATAACGGTCATATTTTTAAATGTGTTGACCAAGCATTAAATGAAAGTCAATTGCATTAATTGAACATTCAATTAATTGTTGTGATTTATGCTAAACTGTTATAACTGAATGTTGTATTCGATTACATTACTAGCAAAGTCGATTAAAATGCGTTTGATATGTGTTGAACTATAAATTGACGCAAATTTGAATTCTGTTAGAACTTTTGTGCCTTTGACACTTTCATATCTTTTACAAAAACGTGTGTGATCTTACAGAGAAGGGAAAAAGCTCCAAGAATCAAAATTGACCGTGGTGATCAAGGATTCTGAGATTTATTGAGGAGCAAGGCTTGCTGTTTTCAAACGTCTGATCAATCTGCACATTTTGGTGTTTACTGCACGATCAGGATTTGCAATCTTGAAGACTGTTTTAGGTTCCCTGTTGTGACTACAGGAAAAAAAACATGTGGTTCTTGACTTTGAGGGTGCCTCAAAGGGTTAGACAGTAGAAGAGGGTGTTCTTGCTGCTGGTCTTGTTGTGTGTTTGCCTATATTTAGATTAGAGGGTTAGAGAGGTGTTTTACATTTTTGACGTGAGGTCTTCTGTAAAAATCTTGTTGTAAAAACCTTGATCTTTATAGTGCAATTGTTTCCCGTGGTTGGAAGGACACTGGATGTAGGCATGTTGGCCGAACCAGTATAAAAGCACAACATTTGAATTTTTTGATCCCTACTCTCTTTTATTCATTCGATTAGGTTCTTTGCATATTCGATTAAATTTTCTGCTGCATTGCATATCTTTTAACTTGTGATTCAAGAAAACTGCAAAGACATTTTATTTTGTGAAAAAAGATCTCAAAAGCTTTTATTTTTACACTTCACCAATTCACCCCCTCTTGGTGTGAGAAATTGAGCCATTCTATTTTCAAAATCTTAGTTTAGCATTACTTTTATTTTTATAAAACATTTGTAAAAGGTGTTAGGCATGTGGTAGATAGGAGGGACTTCCATCCCTATAAAGGTATGTTAAGCACCTTATGTAAACTTACTTTTGAGAATAATGAATTATCCTTTTGTAGAGATTACTCCAGAACAATTCTACCTTGAAAGTCAAGGCTAGAGAATCCCAAAGTATCTCCTCTAGCCACCTTCTATTCACCACTCATTCTCTTTCATTTCCCATTTTTGCCCTCAATTCTCTCTCCTCCACGAAGTGCTACTCATCTACAAACACATAGCACTTCTTGTTAGCAAAATGATGAAGATGAAGTTTTGATGATGTCCAAATCAAGTCAAGAGAAATCAAGATTCAAGAAGATCCTTTGAAGACTTGTATTGTTATAGAAAACTTTTGTAATAATTGTAATTTAATGTTTAGGACTTAGATTCTTAGTGGTTTTGATTCCATGTATTTTCGAATTTCAAAATTGATGTTCAGAGCCAAAATAGCTCTGTTTTAATCGATTAAACCTAGTATTAATCGATTAAACAGAGTTAAGACCTGAAAACTCGAACTACCTCTATAATAATCGATTAAAATACCTTTTAATCGATTAATCCTCAAATTAATCGATTAAAGGTGACCGTTAGAGTTTTCTAGGTGTTGAACTAGCCGTTGTACTCATTTTAATCGATTGACAAGAATATTAGTCAATTAAAAGCGTTAAATGGCTGGAAACGAAGAACGGGAGACTTTTTACCTGAGTCTATAAATAGGCTCTCATTTTCCTTGAACAACAACTCTTCCCTTGTGCTCTAGAAATCATTGAGACTTGTGTGTTCTTGTTCGGCTTGAGAAAATCTCGTCTGTGGAGCTGGTGAAGTGTTGCTACGGTGACAGAGGAATAGCTAGTTCATCCTTGATGCGTCTGAGGAGGTGGTTAGGAAAAGGAAGTCATCATTAGTGAAGTATTCGGAAGAAGTGTTTCATCCTTTGTGAAGACTCAAAGGAGGTGCGGGTTCATATCTTGTGGTATCAAGAGAGGTGTTTTCTAAACTTTTACACATTGTTTCTTTGTAATTGTAATTTGTAATAGTTTTGTTAGTAGTGGACTGTTTATCTTGTTTTGAGATAAGCGACTAAACGTAGAATTGGTAAGATCTGAACCAGGATAAAATCATTTGTGCAAATTTCTCTCAACCTTACTCATGTTATTTGTTATTATTATTTGCTTAGTAAGTTTAATTAAGTAGAAATTAAAAGGCACACGTTTGTATTAAAACCCCTCTTGGTTTTTTATTCCACGCTAACCATTCTATTGCAGCCGCTCTGACACTTTGATAGCGGTAATTCTTACCATTATCTGTGGTGCAATTTCCTTACCAAATCAACTCTCTTAAAGCTTGAAACATGCTTAATCCTCTCGTTTATCTAACTTTGTGAATAGGTTTAGCATAGGTTACACATAGAAGTTTTCATCACTAATTCCTCAAGTTTTGTAGGAAATTTGTGTGCTTTGGAAGAGCATCCAAACTATCAAGAGTGGGAGCCCAAGAAGAGCTACAAGAGCAAGCAGATCTGTAGAGAAAGAGAAAAAGATGTAGTGGAGGGGTCACAAGCATAGTTCCCTATCCAAGGTGGGAACCCCTTTTTTATTGAACTTTTTTTAAGAGGGGAAAAATAAAAATTCTCTTTTTTTAAATAAAAACTAGGGACGCCCTTTGCCTCACATTTTTACCCTAAAGATGGCACCTGGGCACCCCAGAAGGGGGCTGGGCACCCTTTGCTTCGCATTTTTTGTTTAATCTTGGCGCCCGGGCACCCCAGAAGAGGGGGGTTGGGCGCGACTTTTGCTGACATGGCACCCTAGACCTATTTAAGGCTCCCATGCAACAATGGTGCTATCTTCTTGGTGGCTGAAGCTTGAAAACACCCTTTTGGACCTGTGCGAGCTGATTTTGGGCACTGGGAACTCTCATTTCTTCTTCCTTGGGTCTTCATCTCTTCCATTTTCTTCCATTGTAAGCTCAAGCTCTCCATGACTATGGAGAGCTAAGTTCATTTTTGTTGGGGAATGATGTAACTTTGAAACTCTCTTGTAAATGAACTTGTTTTGAATGAAGGTAAGCTTCTTTCATTATTTTCTAGTGTTTATTTCCTTTACTTAAAGCTTGTTGTGACTTGATCAACCATAGCATGATTCTAGGGTTTTCTAAATGTTGGGAAATGTTGTGTAAACCTTGAACTAGACTAAACACCTAACGGAAATAGTGTCTAGGGATAGAGCTTGGACCTTTGGTTGTCTTAAACCTCTAGTTTTAATGCAGATGAACTTGTTAGGTTGCCAAGGGATTAGGATTTAATGAGTAAGTCTAGGCTCTCTCACCAAGGGATTGGGTTTGAGTAACTTAGTAGGTTGACATTGGCACTATAATGGAGAAGTAGTTATGTGCATTTGCATGAGAGTATAATAGGTGAAATCATTCTCTAACATCTCTATTCCATATCATCTCTAATCATTTCATTTTCAAGTGCTTTAACCCCAAGAAGTTCAATCTTTCACTTATACATTTTGTTTATTTTCATTGCACTGAAACTACATTAAATGGATTCATTCTTTAGTCTAAATTAGTTAGATAATTATACGAGTGTAAAGTGTTAAACGAGTCTCTTGGGATACGATATCCGGTCTTACCTCATCTTTGACCGATTAAAACCTTGTTGCCATCCATTTTCACCAATTAATCCTTCTTTTCCACCATTCAAATCATCATAAAACACCAAATCCCCTACCCTCACCGATCAAAGCTTAGAACGTAGGGTTCTTAGCGAGATTTGCTTCCCCGCGCTCTGTAGAAATGGATTCGAGAGCGTCGCACCTCTGCTAGGGTTATTTATGTTGCATTATCCATTCACTTCCACGTTTGCTCCTAGTTTTCCATGGATTCGTCTTCGATCCTCGTGACAGTGCGTCTCTCGGTATGTATTATTGTAGGAACTCAATTTTAGAGGTTATCAAAACACTCTAATGGTCATCCATTCTCAAGTAGAGAAGGATGAGACATGTTTATAGGTATATTTAAAGAACATAAATAACATTTATATAGTTAACTAAATATAAATTTAAATAAACTTCATCTTGTTAAAACTATTTAATAAAAATATAAATTTTAATAAAAATATTTGTATAACATTTATATATAAATTAAATTTTGTTTTAATTTGGAGAGGGACAAAATTGTTTAATTTTAAAAAAATTAGGACTAAATTTAGACAAAATAAAAATACAGGAACTAAATTGAGACTAATGCAACAACATGTGGCTTGATAGTGACACGTGGCACTACTACTACCACATCACACTATCATTGTCACATTACAATGTCAGTTTGGAACGTGACACAATGTCAGTTTCATACGTGACAAATTTTTATTTTTTAAAATAATATAAAAAATTAAAAATTAAAAAAATGATGAACTAAGACTTGACATCCTCTTTAACAATGTTAGTATGATACTGACATAAAGGACCCAGTTGCATAAATTTTTCAAAAATAAGGACCCAATTGAGACAAAACAAAATTGAGAGATCGATCTGCGACTTCCAACAAAAAACGATGATCGTTAAAATGATTAAATCTTAAAATAAATAAATACATAATAAAAAATAATGTTATCCGAATGAAGATTATCATCTATCACGTACATTTCGACGACCTTATTGCTCGATGAATGTTCTTCAACCAACGCACGAGCTATTTTCAAGACTTCGTTCGTACGATCCCATGTTATAGTCCCTTTGCTCATATCACGAAAATGTATCATCGTCGATAAGATTGTGGCAATGCGCCTCCAAGAACTCCACATTAACGGTGACACAAAAATTAATAAACATTCGTAAATAAACTTTATAACATAAAAAATGTAGGATAACATACCAACAAACCAGAATCTGTGGGTGATCTACGACCAACGAGCATGTCATCTAAAGTATGTCGACAGAGTCAAGGAGCAAAAGTAGGTCGATCTTGGTCGACAAAAGGAATAATGTGTGGATGGGATACCCTTTTGAACCATTGTAGGTATCCCTCATCACAATCAGATGAAGATGAGGCCAATCTTACATGCCTTATAACATGGTCTACAAAGTGCAACCATACACCATCAATGGTGAGTATGTCCGCCTCTGCAACAATATATGACGATCATGGGATGATCTACTGAAACTCAAAATGTCGTAGGACACGTTTAGGAAAATATCGGTTAAGCATCTCACCAATTCTAATCCACCCAAGGAACATACAGATGCTTAGAAATGGACAAGTGGCTCGACGTGACTTATACGGGTACCAGATCACGCCATTGTATGTGAGTTCATCCAAATGTGACATGACCTCTACTAAGCTACAAACCTACCTCCCTGTCACCCACCGAGCAGCACGAGGTCCATCTTCATTGTAAATAGACAACACAAGCCTCATTTTCATCCCAAGGAAGTGCTCACAAATCCACCTCCGAAAAAGAAATAATTAACTCTTGGTCCACAACAATGAAAAAGATAAAGGAAATCAAAGTGAAAAATGTATGTGTACCTATAAAAGAGTTAGATATCTAGCCATTTGCTTTGTTGCAGTAAAATTGGCATCTCCAAGCTTCTCGTACATGTAAACTAGTGCAACAACGCCCAAGGCATATCTGCCACGTGTGTGCAAGTCTCTGAATAGTAACAAGAATGACAAACTAATTGATGTGATTCTCTTATTTGAAGAAATAGTGTATCCAACTAGATGCAAAAAAATATGCTCGTGCAACACACTCCTACTACTGCTCACAACACTCATCACAAAGGTCTCTCAATTAACTCAACTTGACTTTCAGACTACATGCTTCTTTCATCTCAACTCTAGCCCTTATGCTCAAAAGCTCCACAGTAGTCATCGAGCTTTTTTAAATTCCAGCTCCTCGATTGAACAAAATTGTCCCATTATCAATAGGTGTAGCAACGATGATACATCATCTAGTGTCACAAACATCTCACCCACCGAAGATGGAAAGTGTTTGTCTCAAAATGTCATCTCTCAGCAAATGCCAATAACAAACTTTTTTCAGTGTAGTCATTCGAAATATCACAAAGAGACATTAAACTGAAATTCACATTTAAGTATTGCATAAATTGTCGAGTTCCCTCATGGCCTAGTCTAAACTTATTTAATTTTTTTCCATGGGAAATTAACTTGATATTTCCTTAATCCTACACAACAACCATTAATATAAACTTTATTGAAACTACACAATAGTTGTTAAAATTCAAGTATTGCACTAACCTTGTCCTACCATAAGACGTATGCAACATGCTCCATATAGTAAGTCAATAGAAAAGTATCATGTGGACCTCTTGGAAATCCATCAACTTCCTCTTCTACTTGAGGAACATCCTCATGCTCCTGCTCCTCAACATGATGTTCCTCAATTAGATGTTCCTCGCCATGAACATTAGTTTCAACTTCTCTAGGCCTTATACGAATTGAAGTAGTACAACTAGTGCAAAATAAGCCTTCAATGTCTTGCATTCAACGTCAAAAAAAGAAATAACCAACATAAAAAATGATCGGTGACATTTTTCTAGATATTGGTTAAATTTCGCAAAAATCCTTGGTGCGAAGGTGAAAATGTACTTACATATGATGTCGAATGCCCTAATTTTTGACGTCAAAAAGTTATAAGACATTGGATATTGACACGTCTGACGTTATATGTTAGTGAATTCAATAAAAATTTGGGTCGAAGGTTGAAAATTCATTCACTTTATCTTAACACGAGACTCTCTTCTCTGCTCAAACTTTTCTCGAACAAAGCTTGGCGACCAACACATGTAATATTTCTTTCATGCTATACAAATGCATGTTGATTAACTACTTTAGGTATGATTTTCGTTTGTTTTGATTGATTATTTTTGTGTTCTCCTTCTGAGGCGCATTCTCCTTTCTCTCTCAATGGCGACAACACTTTATTCTAACAAACCTACCTATAAGAAGGTTAGTTATCATTTTGTTTTCAAGAACTTGTTTGTTGTATTGTTGAACTTATTTGTTGTTCATACTACACTACACGTTATACATCCAAGCTTTAGGGTAAAATTGAAAGTATATTCAAAACAACTCCAAATGACTTGAAAATTTGTTCAAAGCACCAAAATATCATGAGAAGCTCCCACAAAAAAGTTTATATATAAATTCAAAGTCTAAGTATGTGAAATATTTTTGCAAAGTTTGGAAAAAAAAACAAAAGAAAATGATGAAAAATAGAAACAACATTTTTTTTTTTAAAATCTACGCAAGCTGTCACGTGATTGAAAAATTTTTTCTACCCCAAATTCATATATAATAATAACAAATTGGTCAACTGAAGCAAATGTTATGGTCGTGTAAAAATCTATCGCAGTTCACTTTCCAAAGAGACTCAAAGTAAGGGCTCATAGTGTTTTTTCCTAAACTAGGGGTTCTAAGGAGTGATAAAAAAAGAATCCAACCAAAACCAATAATCATAGCTATCAAAACCAAAAATCACAAGTTAATACTACTATTGTCAAGGTTTATGTGCTTTTGCTTATAATTCATAGTTAATTATTCATGTGGTATAAAATACCAAAAACTGATTGTTTTTCTGTTTTTCAAGTCTCCTAGAGTTGTAAAAATGGATTACAAATAATTAAAAAAAACAAAAAAAAATATTAATGTCGGATATTGCTTTATGTCCGACGTCAATTTAACATCGAATATTACTTTATGTCTAACATTAATTAACGTCGAATTTTTTAAATCCGACGTCAATGACATTAGTATTTTTTTAGACAAAAAACAGAGACATAAAAAGCCTTTTTTGTACTAGTGTAGGTCTTTTCTTCACTTCACCTTGTGAAGAACTTTCTTCCCAATACGTAGATACACCTCGATTTCTTGCCATAATTGTCAAACAAATTTCATCAAATGAAATACAGGTAAAAGATTAAACAACACCATAAATTAATTAAATTTTAAAACTATAAAAATCTATTAAATCATAAAAAATACATGAAAATTAATTAAAAATTAAAAAAAACTACACATTGAACAAATTTCGAAATTCATCAAGGCCTTCAACGAATTTTGAAATTCGGTGAAGAACTCGTTGAAATTCAAATTTCCAAACCTTGGATTCAGTTCGCACTTTCAATCATTATTATACAATTTCAAACCAAAGACATCATCCAATGTAAATTAGAGCTGTCAAAATGGGTTACAACCCGCGGGTCAACCCGACCCACCACGGGTTCGGGCCGGGTTAGGTTGGAAAATAATGCATTTTTTTATGAGGGTCAATTTTCAACCCGGCTCATCCGGGTTGAACCCGTGGTGAGCCGGGTTGGCCCACCAACCCACCTAATTTTATTTTTATTAATTTATTATCTTATAAAATCCTAAAAAATACCATCTGACTCATGATACGTGGATTGCATTGTACTTTTTTTTATTATTTTGAATTGTCTTGAGTTTAACATTATTTTGGGAGTGAAATTTATTTAGATTTGAATTACAAAAAGTTTGTAATTTTTTTATTTTAAAAAAATTGTAATTAAGCCCGTTTAACCCACCAACTCGTGGTGGGTCGAGCCAGGTATGAATTTTTCTGACTCGCTAATAAATGAGTCGGGTTGGGTTGGCTCACTAAGTAACAAACTCGTGGTGGGCCGGGCCGGGTGGCCCGTTTTGACAACACTAATGTAAATAAATCATTTACGTTTAAACACAAACAAAACAACTACTTACGTGGTCACGCAAAAACAAAAAACAATGGTGATGAATTGGATGTTGAACAGGGATAATGATATTGGACTGAAGAAACAACATGCACAGATGTGCGAGAGATGAGAGAGAGATCAAAATGAGTGCAAAAGAGATGCAAGATAAAAATGAGCACAGGAGAGTAAGAGAGATAAAGGAAAATAAAAGTTGTCATAAGGGAAAGGGAGGGGGAGAGACAATAGCGATGCAAGAGAAGAAGAAAAGAATAAGAGTGTTTTTCCCTGCACTTCACTAGTCTCACCTTACACCTCCCTATTTTTTTATTCTTCTAATTGTGCCCCTGTCAGAATCACAGAACCATAGAGAATCTTTTGACTACTTTTACCCATTCAACAGTTAAAAGCAAGTACCCACCCCTTACTTCTCTGCCGCATTTCATGTTCTGAAATCCTACACCTTTTTCTTCTCTCTTCTTGCACGTAGTGCTCCTCCCATCCTCTCCTCCTCCCTCACTTTACTTGTTGTCGCGCACAGACCTCTCCTCGGTGGTCGTGGTGGTGGTATCGTTATGAGCGCTTGCAGTGGTGGTTCTTCTTAACTTGAGCATCGAGTTGGTTATTCTTTCCTTAAGCTTTGTATGATAGAAAGATTGTATGTAATGATATTTGTTTGTATGTGTTGTTTGTATGGATTGTTTGTATGTAGTATTTGTATGTGTTGTTTGTATGTGCTGGGATGCATTTCTGGGCTGGATGGGACGAAGGTCGATGCCTTAACCACACTGGTTGAGAGTACGCCGCCGTTGGAAGAGGGGTTGCAGCTTCCATCTGCACTTGGAACTGTTGCTGCAACTTAAACTGCGGTCAAGTGCATTGTTTTTCCTTCTTTTGTTTTTATTTATTATATTTAATTGTTTTTTATATTTAAACCCTCATATCATCCTCATATTTGTTGGGAAATCTCAAGTGGGTCTTTTTGTTTTGAACTATCTCAATCGAGTCCAAATTTTTGAAAAATTGAGTTAATTAAACCCTCTCTTCGTTAAGTTTTTACAAACAACGTTAACAGATCTGACGTGGTGCACATATAATATGATGATGTATAAGTGTTATATTATATAGAATTTGTTATTTAAATAATCAGTGTTTGAGGTGTCACAAGACAAAACCTTCTCCTCTTACACCACCAACGCTTTCACCGCCTATGGCCTCGTTGTCGTCGCTATCCTGCTTCTCAGCCAAGTCATCCTTAACGTCGTCACTCGATGCCTATGCTGCGACAAAGGGCTTGTTTCCGGTTGTTCGACCACTTGTGTCGTCGTCTCCTTCATCCTCTCTTGATAACACTCAATCAAGTGAATTAATTAATCGTACTTTCTTCTAGCATCTAAACAATTAAACCCCTACGAATTCATCTCCTAATTAATCGTACTAACCAAAAGCTGAACAAAATTTTGAACCGTGGGTTTTTAAATAGACTTTCGCTTTCACTTTGGTTACATCAGGTGTTGTGAATTGATTGAACATTTTTCTGTTAAAGGATTAAAATTGGTAAAGATTGGAAAATGTTTGATTTTTTTTTTGAATTATTTGTACTGTGAAATCAGGATTAGTTTTCTGGGAGCAAAGGCGTGTTTGTTAGCAGGGTCTGCGAGGAATGCATACCACACCAAGTACCGAGGGTACTTTGCGAGGTAGGATTAGTTTTCGGGTTTGTTTTTTTCCTTTTTCTGGCATTGGCGTAGTTGATTTCACCGGCGGTGATGAAGGATGAGTTTCGAAGGTATCAACTGGAATTTCCTTTTCTTCATCGTCTTGTTGTTGGTGGTGTTGATGTTGATGTTGTGGTTGTGGTGACAGGGATGTTGGCGATTCTAGCAACCGTTTGCGGTGGTCGAAGGCGGGGAAATGGTCCCTAGCCGGCGTGTGGAACTGCATGTCAATTTCAAAGTCATCAAAGAAGCGAAACTTGTATCAGTCATCGTCGGTTTCCCATTGGCGCAAATCTGGATAAGAGTTGTTGTTTCTTCTCATCCTCAATCGTGTATCACCGGTTGTAGGTGACTGAAACCGGTTGAGAGGGGTATCATTAATATACTCCTTTCTTTCCCCTGTGAACCCAAGCCACTGAGATTGTCCTTAGGAAGGGACTTGTCGAAACACAACGTTTCGATCCAAAACGGCGTCGTGGTGGTTATTTCTTGGGGTTTGTTCGTCGTCGTTTTGTTTGGCAAAGATGCCACACAGGATTGCGAAATGAAAAGGAGGATGTTGAGGGAGTCCCAGCTAGTCTTAACGGGGGCTGGGCGTATGAGGTGCGTGGCGGCGGAAAGGAGCGGCAGCAGAGCAAGGAAGAGGATGGTGAGAATGACGATGGGGAAGAGAATGATTATGAGTGGACGGCTAAGTAAGGGTGGCGATGAGTGTTAGGAGCGACGGTAGGGCATGGTGGTCGGCGGCGTTCATGAAACTCGCGGTTCATAACCTTAAATCGCCCAAGAATCAGCTCTGTAGAACCCTAATTTGGTTGAAAAATTGCTTTTTTACTTTTTTTTTTCTTTTTTTTATCAAAATCCACGTCATAATTTAAAATTGATTTCTATATAATAAGATCACACATATTACCATCATCACATCAGCAGACTTTCTTAATTTTTTAAAACTTTGAACTCAACTGAGACAGAGTTCAAAACAAAAGGACTCACTAAACAAATATGGGAGGATTTAAACTTTTATTTTTATATTTGATATTTATTTAAATTTTATTTTTAATATAACTAATTTTCTTAATTTCAAAAGGGTTAAATATGTTTTTAGTCTCTGTATTTTTTTAATTGTTTCAAACGCGTTTCATTATAGTATTTGGATTGTTTACACTGTTTGACACTTTGAAACAACAAATAAAGTTAAAAAAATTTGGTAAAAATTACTAAAACCAGAGTTTTCTAAAGTTGAGGACTAAATTGTACCTTAGTTTGAAAATGGACTAAAACCAAATTCACCCAAAAATATAGGGACTAAAAACATATTTAACCCATTTTAAAATTAAAATTTTTTGGTAATTTTATGAATATATAATTATTTATTGATATTTTATTTTTCAATATGAATTATTATTTAATTATTTGTTGTATATTTTTTTAGCTTTTGATTCGTTTATTAATTTAAATTTAATTTGTTGTGTTTTTGTGGTTTTTTTAATTTTTTTTATTGATTTGTTAACATTTTTAAAATTTTTAATTTTTATTATAGTATAATAGTACGTTATTAAGGATTGTTAGTGGTTGAAAAATCATTAAATCATTATTAATTTTTTTCAAATTTTATTAAATGAAGGACATATATTTATCAATTGGGATGTGAAGAATAAAAGAGATGAGGTGCAGAGAATATCACTCAAAGAAGAAATGGGATGCTTAGGGTTTTCAAGAGACAGAAAAGTTAAGAAAAAAATTGGAAAACCATTTTAGAATTCAGTTTTCCTATATTTTCCAGCATATTGATTATCAACGTTAAAATTGGGTTCTGGAAAACCAAAATTCTATCAAGAAGAGTAAATAAGTTTCGTAAATAAAGTTTACTTACATTTAGTTGGTTAATTTTTTTATAAAAAAAAAAAACTCAGTAAAAATTTCCCACCTCTGAAATCTCTTGGTCTGTCTCACTTGTTCATCCTTATCGCTCTCAGCTCCGCACACAAGACACAAAAAAAAGTTCAACCCAAAAAATAAAGACAATATAGTATTTTGGATTTGCTCGCCATGCAGAATGTGTTTATCATTTTTCTTTCTTCATAAAAAGACAACATCAAACATTTATAGGAAATTAATGTAAGTCTTTTCTAATGGAATATAATTATTTTCAATACAAAAGCTAAAACGACTTATTTTAATTTTCTCACATATGCCAAATATTACTATAGTTACTATAAATCAAATCAAATCATCTTTCATACAGTTTTTTTTTTCTTTATCAGCCATCTTTCATAGGGTTATTATTCGAATAGCCAATAACAAATAAATATTTAACATTCGAGAGTGTTGTTTTTCTGTCAATATAATTTTTATAAGTTATAAAAGTATATACCTTCACAATATAAGAAACCCTTCGTATTATAATTTTCACATATAAAGTGGATAACTTTTATATCAATGGTTTTTTTAAATAAATTAATAAATATAGACTATTTTATATTTAAATTTCTAATGATCATTGACACACATAATTCGAGATTTTAAATTTTACTGCTAAGTATTAAACTTATCATGAATAACTATATATATATATATATATATATATATATATATATATTAAATGGGATTATTATAGAAAAACAAATCTTCAAAATGACCATGTGAATTTTAAAAGAATTTGTCTATTTATATACAAAAATTTGAAAACAACTAATTTGCTTGTCTATATGCAGAAGATTAACGTGTGCTAATGCGTGGAGTGCTTTGATCTACAGCGACGTGATAGTTGTTGAGGACTTTAAATGCAACCCTCACATCTTTCAAAAGATAAAAACTTTGTCTTATTTTCTCTTCCTTTTTTTTTTCTTCTCCCTCCTTCTGAACAAGCCAGCTTCAATGGAGCAACTGTACTGTGCAGTGAGGGAAGATGAAGAGGAAGAAGAACAACAACTGCAAGATGGTGCAGCTTTGAAAGGAAGACAATCCCTGCAACAGGGAAAAAATGGTAGTATTACCAATGCTGAAGCACCTTCCTTTTTTTCTTCAGTGGGAGAACAATCTTTTACTCAGAAGGAGGAAGTGCTTCATACCCACAAAGAACACACAGAACAACCTGCTCAAAAGGTTGAAGAAACAAACAATGTTGTTGCAGAAAATGGCAGTAACTTCAACGATGATAGTGAAAAAGGTGGGATCGGAATCATAGCTGAGATTGTAGAAAATGTCATAAATGGAGAGGCTTTAAGCAGTGCTACCATAAATGCTGATGCATCACACCATAAGAATAGTGTTTATTTTGACCAACAACAAGGTACAGTTTTATTTTTATTCTGCTTCTTTTTCTTCCACAACAGCAATCTTTGTGGACCTCTATGTTTCCTTTTATTTTTACTTTCTATAACTTATCTAAAAATAAAAAATAAAAACTTTTGAGCAAGAGCATTCTTCATTATAGTAGAGTTAACTATATTTTAAAAAATAATATGAAGAATTTATCCTCATGGGGTGCACATCTTGGACTGAAAAATCTTCCTTTTCTCAAATTTCTCGAATCATTTTTTTTCCATTTCGATTTTTGTAATAGTAAGCATACCCTCATTTTTTTTTATGCGTGAAGGAATGTGGAAATGTCACCACTGCTCATGGACCAAGCAATTTGACAGTCCTTGGAATTTGCGGCGTGGGAATCTTAATGGCTACTCTGACTTGCTCATGAATGTTAAAACTATGATTCAACATGGACCATGTATTGTGTGTGAAACTAAAGGTCAGTGGGTGCCGAGATTTCTAAGGCACATATTAGCAGTTAGATCTGATCCGTGTTGCTTCATAGTCTTCCAAATTCCAATGGTATGAACCTGCTTATTGACTTCCAGAGGGTTAGAGACTTTACCCAGCAGCAGCAACTTTTTCTTATGAAATCTTGCTAATTATGCCACTTAATTTTTAACAAGTTGGGTTTAAAGGGCCCTTGTAATTGTTGGAATGTCTACATGAACCATGCCCATTCTTTTCTCAGATGTTTTCTAAGTGCAAGTTTTGACTTTGTTTAGGAGTTTCCTTAAACATATGGTTAGAAAGTTTCTTGTGTATTCGTAACTTTGGTCATTTATCCAGTTATTTGTGTATTCGTCTTTTGGTTTAAAAATTTAGTAGAAATATGTAGCTTCCAATTCAAATTGGTTCTTCACTCTGTTTACTTCAATCAAGGGAAGAAAAGCTAGTGCTCAAGGTAATTAATAATAAATAACAAACAATTACTACTAGTTGCAGTCATTTTCACAGTGATGCTTTCACAGACATAAGACCCGCCAAGGTATTATTTATTATAGTTGTCATTTTTTAAAAACCTGCAATTTCCTATTTCTATACATTCCCTGTGGTCAACTTTCCCTTTATCTCCCGTATATCTGATCTGACAATTTTTTAATAATGAGATCTTTCTTCTTTCAATTGAAAATCCTGTTTTCTTGACATTTTGGTGTAGGTGATGCTTCTAGTGAAGATTCTATAGCAGATCCCGCTTCAATTGAAGATTCTAGAATTGATAATCCATTGGAAATAGCTCAGAATAGTCATTCTTCTTTGATGAAAGAAGCACAATCACCAGAACAATCATTTGACAGTGAAGTAGTTGCAAATGATGTAGCTAGAGACAAACAAAATTTCATAGTAAATGGCTCGATTCCATCAATTGAAGATTTGAAGAAAGTTGAAATGGGTATTGAAGACGAAATAAAACCTTCTGTTGCAAACGAAGAGAATGGTATGAAGACAATAGAACTCAAATTAATAATCAATTAACAATAATTCTGACTCCCCTTCGTTGTTCTGTAAGCAATGTTAGTATTTTTTGTGTGTAATAACCATAAGTATGATTATGACGTTGTTAGTAATGTGAAGTTTTTGTTGAGGCAGAAGAATTGGAAACCTCAACATCCCAGGCAGCTTACGTTCCAACTGAAGGAGCTACTGTGACAGAAGCACATACTGAAATCTATATTGGGGAACAACCAAGGGCTGAAATTGGTGAGCACCAAGAGTGGGAAATACTTAAAAGCATTGTGTACGGTGGTTTAGTTGAATCAATCACTAGTCTTGGGGTTGTGTCATCTGCTTCTTCTTCTGGTGCTGCTCCATGTAAGTTCTTCCATCTATCTCTCACTGGGGGAGGGTTTTATGGTGTCACTGATGTTTACACTGACATCTTATTATCATAGTCTATCATGTATGGTAATCTGAACTTTTCTGCATGGACATAACCACCTTAAATGTTATGTTAACCATAATATCTGGAAGTTGATAGTGTAAATTTTCTTACATTGACACTAGGAAATTAAGCCCTAAACTTATTTGGTTCTTAAAGTATAATTTAACATAGAAACAAACAAGAAAAAACTGTGCTGTATTCCAGGTTTTATGAGTGGTGATCTGAATTGCAAGAATTTTTATGCTACATTTTAAAATTGGCTAACAATGTGTAAATATTGTTCTTTTATGAGCATTGTAGTGAATATTATAGCATTGGGGTTGGCGAATCTCATCGGTGGACTTTCTGTCATTGGCCATAATGTGAGTTGCCTTCCATTTGTTGCTTATTTACAGTTCTATTATGGTTAAAGCTCACTTCTTTCTTTTATATATTCGATGTGTTCTGGTAGTATTGTTTAGATCACAGTGCATGACTGCATGATGTTAATGTCATAACTCCTTTTTCTCCTTTTCCAGCTCACTGATTTGAAAAATGGTCATTCTGGAGGGAATCCATCACAAGAACGATATGAAGAACTACTTGGCCGTAGAGAAAACTTCACACTTCATGCTTTTCTAGCTGTGTTATCATTCATAATTTTTGGTTCTGTCCCACTTGTTGTCTACGGCCTCTTAATGTCTAAGCACTACTCTGATGAATATAATATTGCAGCTGTGACAGCCTCTTCTGTTGTATGCATCATTCTTCTTGCTATGGGAAAAGCTTACACCAGCACACCACCCAAATCCTATATCAAAACAGTGCTGCATTATGTTAGCTTGGCACTAGCAACCAGTGGAGTCACTTACATAGCTGGTGATCTAGCTAAGGATCTCCTAGATAAAATCAGTGGCTCAGAATCTGGTTATGTTCTTGCCATGCCCTTGTCAGACACAACAAGAATGGAACCAGCGTGAATGTCTTATTCAAGCTTATATTTCAATGTTCCTGCTTCTGCTTCTTCTAGCTTCTTCTAGCCAAATAAGGATCCAGAAAATATGTGGTTTAGTTGTTAGTGTTCCAAGCAACGTTCTCAATTTTATAGTTTTCTTGGATTCGTTTGTTAGTTAACAAGTCAAGGAAAACTATGTCTTTTTTTATCAGCAAAGTAGCTAAAAAGTTGTTTAAAAAAACTGAAAATAAGTGCTCCGTGTGTGGAATAGTTATGAAAAAAAAGATACTTTAATAGTCGTTTATGTTTAATCAATTGCATAAAATAAGCTGTATGTTTAAATATTCAAAAGTAACTTTAAAATATATTTTGCTAAGATTGTATGCCATAAACACAAGAATGGTGCAATTCTTTTTCAAAAGTACCTAAAGATTTAAAAAAAAAAGGAAAGTGGATAAGTCGTATGGCACAATTTTATTGTGAAGTTGTGTAAGATGGCATAATTTTAGTTTAAATATTTTTAAAGTTAAAATTGTATTAAATTAGTATGATTTCTGTTCCGGTGTGAGGTTGAGTCACTTAATCCTTTCACAATTTTTTCTCTTCATCGATCGTCCAATCTATTTTTCTTTGTCCAAGTCTGTCTGAGAGGGTACCTATCAAAGGTCTTCCGATACCAAAGTCAGTCAATGAGTCCGTTTCGGAATCAAAATATAGTATTAAATACGTAATAAATGAATTTCCTTACCTCTTAACTTTACCTTCTATATATAATACAGGCTATGGGCTTAGAATTAGAGAAATCTTAAAATCCAATCATAGTTCAATAACTCTTAATTTCTTCTTATTTTAATTAAACTTATCTTACTTTGATTTCTTACTGTTTACTTGACTTACCATTTGGCTTCTTGTATTGAGAACCGCCCGTCCGGATCGTCTGGAGGTCGCTGTACAATTTCAATATAATACATTTAGTTTAATTTTGGGAGAAGTCATGCTAAACATCATAATTTCATGTATTTTAAACTAAAGTTGTATTAATTAAAATTTTAACTTTACTTTGAATTAAAGTTGTGTTATTGTGATACGATTTTTCAGAAAATTGTATGACATTGACACGATTTACCTACTTTTGTAATATTTTAGAAATCTGTCCTTATTTTGATAATTAAAATAAAAGCACCAAAACATGCTTTTGTTCCAAATCACCTGAGATAAATGACAGCTTGTTTTGTAACTGTATGATGATATAAAAATATTTTCCAAATACTAAAAGCATAATTTTTCTCCACCTAATTTAGTTTGGTTTTAAATATTTTGTAAAATTCACTAATAAAAAATATACTTTTTATACCTATTAAAATTCATCATATATAAAAAACAATGCAATAACATTTTTGTAAATATAAGAAACTTTTTCATACCGATTATAATAAAAACAGATATAAAAATTGATGTTGTTATAATAAAATATAAATATTTTATATCGGTTACAAGTATAAAAAAATCTTTTATTTTATACTTGTTAACCCTATAATAAGTATAAATTATTCATGTATACCGGTTAAATATTATGAAAACGTTTGGTTGACAACGTTTTTTTGCCAACAATTTGACAACGTCACATGGCGTGTGTATGTTGGCTAATTTGATTGAAGGAAAAGAAACTTTTAAAATCTATGTGGAGGGTAATTTTGGAAACCTGAAGAATTGAAATTTGGTTTTCGCGCTTTCACGTTTCATCCTTCGTTCCGTTTCGCGTCCTCTCTCCCAAAAGTCTCGTTCAGAATCGCATCCTCTCTCCCAAACGTCTCGCTTGCTCTCTCTATTGCTTAGCTTTGTTTCGCGTTTTGCCCTTTCTCTTTGTCTCGCTTGCTCTCTCTATTGCTTAGCTTTGTTTCGTGTTTTGCCCTGTTTCGCATTTTGCCCTTTCTCTTCATTGAGCTCCTTCTCGCTTGTTTTGGTAAGTAAAAGCTCTCGAACCCTACCCTAGTTTTGGAGCATTTTTTGTTTTCGTGTTTTGTCAACCCTAATCGTCTTTTCCGCCATTGTTTTTGGTTTATCATATAAGTGCAGGTGCAATGGCAGCCCAAAACCCAAAAGTAAGTTAAATTTTTGGTATTTTTTTAGTAGTGTATTTTATATACTTGCATTGTTAATTAATAGCAATGTTTTTTTATTGTTGTGTAGTGGCGGGTTCGAATCTCTCTGGATTCATCAACCATTGTTCAAATGAATCGCTTACTGAGAGACGTTCATGTACATCGAATTAGGATGACAACAAAGTTCTTCTACAACACTAGATGATGTCATTAAACGCATTGAACAACTCCAGATCTTTGTTGGTACAAGATTTTATGCCCTCGAATCATGAGTTGGGAACATTGAGGAGCAACTGCAGCACTCCAGTACCCCCTTAGATGACGAACCTCATAGTTGAAATTTCTTGTTTACACGTACTTACTTTCATTAGGAACTTTTATGCATTACTACCTTGGTACTTCAACCTTGTACTCTTTTTAATACTCAAATTCTGTATGGAAATTTTAAATTTGCAATTTTTATGCATTCTACTCGTTTTAATAATCAAATTTTAAATATGTTAAATAGTCAGATAACCACGTATTTAACGGACACTTAAACAATTCAAAATCACTGAACTTGTGTGAAAAAACACTGGAATACAAAAGTGGTCCCCTAGGTTATCACAGGTGACTCCTTCAGTTCAACGAGTTGTCCAAAACATAAAATTCATTCGTGCAATCGTTTACAACCCTCTCATAAACGATTACAGAGGTTTTTTTTGGTGCAGAGGTCACAGGACTTCACCTAAGTGGATGTTCTCAACCAGGGTGGTCCCCTACTACATGATGGGTTCCCCCAAACATGACCTTCAAACCACTAATCACACATAAACAACAAATTCAACTTAAAAGCACTCAACTTGTGTGAAAAAACACTGGAATACAGAAGTGGTCCCCTAGGTTACCACAGGTGGCTCCTTCAGTTCAACCGGTTGTCCAAAACATAAAATTCATTCGTGTAATCGTTTACAACCCTCTCGTAAACGATTACAGAGGTGTTTTTTGGTGCTTTTGGACACAGGACTTCACCTAAGTGGGTGTTCTCAACCAGGGTGGCCCCCTACTGCATGATGGGCTCCCCCAAAGATGACCTTTAAGCCACAAATCACACATAAACAACAAATTCAACTTAAAAGCACTCAACTTGTGTGAAAAAACACTGAAATACAGAAGTGGTCCCCCAGGTTACCACAGGTGGCTCCTTCAGTTCAACCGGTTGTCCAAAACATAAAATTCATTCGTGTAATCGTTTACAACCCTCTCGTAAACGATTATAGAGGTGTTTTTTGGTGCTTTTGGTCATAGGACTTCACCTAAGTGGATGTTCTCAACCAAGGTGGTCCCCTACTACATGATGGGCTCCCCCAAATATGACCTTCAAGCAACTAATAACACATAAACAACAAATTCAACTTAAAAGCACTCAACTTGTGTGAAAAAACACTGGAATACAGAAGTGGTCCCCCAGGTTACCACAAGTGACTCCTTCAGTTGAACCAGTTGTCCAAAACATAAAATTCATTCGTGTAATCGTTTACAACCCTCTCGTAAATGATTACAGAGGTATTTTTTGGTGCAGAGGTCACAGGACTTCACCTAAGTGGATGTTCTCAACCAGGGTGGTCCCCTACTACATGATGGGCTCCCCCAAACATGACCTTCAAGCCACTAATCACACATAAACATCAAATTTAACTTAAAAGCACTCAATTTGTGTGAGAAAAACACTGGAATACAGAAGTGGTCCCCAGTTCAACCAGTTGTCCAAAACATAAAATTCATTCGTGTAATCGTTTACAACCCTCTCGTAAACAATTACAGAGGTGTTTTTTGGTGCAGAGGTCACAAGACTTCACCTAAGTGGATGTTCTCAACTAGGGTGGTCCCCTACTACATGATGGGTTCCCTAAACATGACCTTCAAGCCATTAATCACACATAAACAACAAATTTAACTTGGTCAAACGAGGATGCTCACGTGAACTTGCCATTTTGAACACCCACAACGAGAACGAACTACGAACACCCACACCCACAACGAGAACAAACTGCGAACACCAACAACGAGAACAAAGACTCAAACGAACGGAGCTTTTTTTGTGAAAATGAAGAGAGAAGCTTCATTTCGAATGAAATAGAGCAGGGGTATAGTTGAAAATCCAATTTTCTGAATTCCACTTCACTTTTGAGGAAAATGTTTTTTAAAAAAGTAAAAGTTAAAATGGACCAATTGAATGCTAACAATTGGCTTGTCAAATGTGTGTTGAAAAAGGATTGTTAAAATAACGGGACCCTAAATATTATAAGGATGCTGATATTTTGACAATTCTTTTTAACAACTTTTTGACAATAAGACACGTGTCATCATTTTATTGATTTGTTTAAATTTATGTTTAAAAAAATATTTGAAACGGACCAATCATAATCTGTCACTTATGTATTGTCAAAAAATTGTAAAAAAAAATTGTTAAAAAAACTTTTTCCATATTATAACCGGGTTACTTTCCATATTTTATTTCTTTTTCACTTCTGTTATGTAATTTTTTATTTTATTTCTTTTTCACTTCTCTTCTGCAATTTTTTTTGGCTTAATACCTCCATTGGTCCTCTTATTTGTCTGCTAATCTCATTTTGGTCCTCAAGTTTTAAATTGTCTCAATTGGGTCATAATTTTTGTAAAAATGCACAAGTTTTACCTTAACCGTTAAGTTGTCTCAAACGGCGTTAATTGATGCTGGGATGAATTTTTTATTTTAGGCTTAATCCCTCTTTTGGTCCTTTTTTGTGTGAAAATCTTAGTTCGGTCCTCAAGTTTTTCCTCAAGTCCTTATGAAATGCAAACATTTTACAACATTTTACCCCAACCGTTAAGTGTATTGAGACGGCGTTAACTTTGAACTGAGCTGTAATTTTTTATTTTATGTTTTAAAATCATTAAATACACGTGGTTATAGTCTTTCTTTTTTCTTCACTCATTCCTCTACCCTCAAACCCCCCGACTCACACCTTTTCTCCCTCTCAAACTAAAAAATGTCATCGTTGTCGACAGTTGAAAAATTATGACCCAATTGAGACAGTTCAAAACTTGAGGACCAAACTGAGATTTTCACACAAACATAAGGACCAAAAGAGAGATTAAGCCTAAAATAAAAAATTCATCCCAGCATCAATTAACGTCGTTTGAGACAACTTAACGGTTAGGGTAAAATGTGTGCATTTTTACAAAAATTATGATCCAATTGAGACAATTTAAAACTTGAGGACCAAAATGAGATTAGGAGAAAAATAAGAGGACGAATGAGGTATTAAGCCATTTTTTTTTCCTTCTTCGTCCTTCGTTCTCGCTCCTTCCTTCTCCTCCATTCTCCTTCGTTCCAGTTGCCATTGTTCTCGTTCGTTGCTATTATTAAAGTTGTCTAGGTGTGTTGCTCGTCCGGTCGTGGTTGAAGTTGTCGAGGTGTGTTGTTCGTTCGGTCGTTGCCATTGTTCCAGAAGTTGTTGTTCGGCGTTTAAAGTTGTTCGTCGTGGTTGAAGTTTCTGATTTTGCAGGTTTCCATAGAAGCTCGAAGAAGATGAAGGCGCGAGAGGTGCTATTTGCGATGGCTTACATGGAGGAGTTGTGGTGGTCCGGCGACGTGGAGAAACTCGCGATTAAGGTCCGCGAATTTGGGGTTAAACATATGCGAGAGTTAGGTTATCGTGATTAGGGATTTTTCTGGTCTTTGATTTGGGGATTTTTGAAGGGTCTAATTCTATTTCCTGGAGAACGGGAGAAGATGGTGGAAGAAGCTGCCAAAGCCAAGACTGCTAAGCTTGTCAGAAAAATGGAACATAAACTATTTTTAGTAAGTATCTATATATATTTCTATATGATAGTGATAGTACTTGGTTCATTTCACCTGAAAGTCAGATTGGGTTTGTGGGTTTGTAGTGCATTGGTGGATATAACTTATTCACATTATTTATTTTAGTAGTCCTCGAATTGGAATTCTGGATTGATTAGAATATAAATCTTGCCAACTTTTTTCACCTTTAATTTTAGCTGTTGTATGATTGTCTGGTTGCAGTAGGTTGTAATTTATTTCTACAATATTTGCGTATAGGAGTGCAGCATAATAGGATAACAGTTATTTCTACAATATTTGCGTATAAGAATGAAACCATACTTACCACTTGGTGAGTAATTTTGAACTATACAAAAGTTGCCCTGTTCTAGCAATGCAACGCTGATATCTTTCTTTGATAATCTCCAGGTATACTTCTTATTGCCAGATTTTGGTTCCAGTCCCACAATACCCTCTCTACTCAGCAACAATTGCTCTGCTTGGTGGTACCCTTGTTCCATACTACCTTGAAGAGACAGAAAATTGGGGTCTTGATGTTAATGAACTTCGTCAATCAGTTGAACAAGCTCGCTTTAGAGGAATAACTGTATGTGTTTTGTCCGTACAATGCTATGTTTCCACTTGTTTCTAGATTAAACTAAAGAAGCTAAATGCTCCAATGTTTGAAAGATGCTCAATCAATGCGAAGGGCATGAATCTTCTCATATTGAAACCATTTGGTGTTTATACTTTTCTTCCTGTTTCTTCTAAGTTGACTTTTAGAAATGACTTTTCGGGTTGCTTCATGCAACATTCAAGGGAAAAAGAAACAAAATGCTACATGGCTGATTGGTGAACAATATCCCGTTATGAAATTTTAAAATATCTTGACTTGTTTCTTGAAAAGTAAGTTCTACTGGTGAAGAAATCATCTAAAGGTGAATTACTTTTATCATGCTAAACTTTTAATTGCAAAACTAATACCCTTCTTATATGTTATTTTCGTTTATCAAAATCTCTTAGTGGTTTATGGAATGCTTTGTTTGAATGAAGCATCAAAATTATAAATTGACTTTTGGTTAGGTTAAAGCAATGGTCATCATAAATCCTGGAAATCCTACCGGTCAGTGCCTTAGTGAAGCTAATCTAAAAGAGATTTTGCAATTCTGTTATCAAGAAAATTTAGCCTTGCTTGGAGATGAGGTTTACCAGCAGAATATATATCAGGATGAACGACACTTCATTAGTTCTAAAAAGGTATGCATTTTATGCTGCAGCAGGTGTGGAAAAACTAATATTTTGCTTCAGATGTTAACACGAGCTAATACATAATTTTCTACATGGGAAGGTTTTGATGGACTTGGGACCGCCTATAAGCAAGGAAGTCCAGCTTATTTCTTTTCACTCTGTATCAAAAGGTTATTATGGTGAATGTGGACAGAGGGGTGGATATTTTGAAATGACTAACATTCCCCCAGAGGTTTGCCTTTTCATATCTTGTGTTGCTGAATCTCTTTCTAAATTCCAACCTGGTATTTCTTGCAACGTTTGCTGTATACAAAAAATTCTGTACAAAATTGTCATGAATAAACTATTCCAAAAGCTTAAAACTGTAGAGCTGAAAACACATGAAAATATGGTTTATATTTTCACTATTTTCATTCTTATTTCGCGGTTGATTTGGATTTGTTCAATTAGGATAGTCCTGATCTGGTATCTATTTTTGATGAATTAGGTTTTTGATATAAACCATAATATTGATATTGCCTTTAACTCGTATTTAGATGGAGCACTCTAATAGGGGAGTTTAATTTTTTAGGGGAATTTATTTAGGAACATTCCCTGTTTGAAATTCCTCCAAAATAGTAAGAAATATTCTCATTCAATGATTTCACAGACAAGGTTTTCCCCCATTTCTTTTGGTTGGAATTTATAATTATTCCATTATGCATATCTTCCATGTCTATATTTGTAATTGGTTCTGTTGATTTTTTATTGTTGCAAAATATTCTCAATAAACAATGCAGGTTCTTCCATACATTAAGGAAGTTGGATACAATGCCATCCAACCGATTGGAATTGTTAAACATAAGGATTATTAACTCAAAAGGATTGCCCTTTCCTTGATAAGTCCAACCTAGCAAAATCCTTGAAGGCATTATATTATTGTACTTTTATTCTTTAAAGTTTCTTATATGATTGTTTGTTTCTCCTCGTCATACAACTTGACATTTGCATTTGCAGAATGCAAGTTAACTGATCTGTATTACTTATACTAGTTTTAAAATAGGATAAGTAATGACATTAAAAATTGTATTATTGATTCCGAATTGTTAGTTTCATTCAGGTATTGCAACCAATATGTTGACAAGGATGTGCTAATATATCTTATCCTAGCCAATGAGATACTGCCATTATCTTCACCCGAATATTGTCACAATAGCCGAAGATGTAAGTATTTATGTTCTTTTCATTTACTTTGGATTTTATATGCATCTTCTTAAGGTGTACATGATGATTTGCATTTATTCATTGATCTCCTCTTGTTTCTTCATGGATATGCATTTGTTCCTCTAGTTTCCTGTTCGTGCAAGTTTTGTTGTGCAACTGTTGAGAGCTTACTTGATTATCACTACACTGCAGGGATAGAGTATTCCAAGTTGTTTCAGCTATTTTTCAGAAACTAGGTGTGTATTTCAATGATATGATTTTCGGAGCTAAAGGAAAAATCTATTTCATTTCATGCAAAATCTTGAAGCTTATTATTAAAATCTGATAGGTGATTTTCTTGTTTTTCTATTTTATTTCTAACCTTAAATTATTTATGATTTACAATACAAAAAAATTATGAAAAATAATTTGATACCTTTTTTATTTTTAACTTAATTATAAAAAGTGTGATTTATTAGACATTTTGTTTATTGAAATAGACTATCTTATAATCTGTTGTCACATAACATATCCAAGCAATTTTTTTTATAGCAGATTGTAACAATTACTGATTATAAATAATCTTTTTCATAGCTAATCCAAATACGTTATATATTTGATTTATTAACTATTAATTTTTTTTTGTTAGCCATTGGTGACATGCGTTATCTTTTGCAGTTTCATTAAATTGTGTAAATCTTCATTTGGTCTCATTTCATGATTTCTTTATTGGCTTCTTACTTAGTCTCTTTGTATTATTATTGGATAAAGAAAAGCTTGGTATGGATGGCTTGATGCTAACATATGAGTTTACGTTCAATACAGGAAACCAGTCGCCTTATTTTATGAGGGATACTAAAGAACATGGAAGAAGTGTAGAAGCTTCCAGATGAAGATTTTTCATTTAGTGAATATGTTTCTCTTTAATGTATATTTGTAAAATGTTATTATTTATATTGAACAATTACTTGTATTAAAATATTTTATAGTTTATTTTATCTAATATTTAATTTTCGTTTCAAATTATTTTATTATGTGTTTTGTTTATTATAGTTTTCTTTATCATAATCAATTAAATAATATAAAAAAAAACCAATTAATTCCGTTAATATGTAACTTTTTTTTCTATACCTGTTATCAGAATATCAGGTATAAAAAAAATCAGTTTTTCATACTGTTTTTGTATCTACTTGAAAATAGGTATATATTTTTTTTAAACAAGTATATAAAGTATTTTTTTATATAGTGATTATTTATATTATTGTGTATGGATGTACTTCATTTCGTTTTTTTACCATTAATCTATAAAAATATTTAAAGATTTAATGTAATATAACATTTAATAGTATAAAAATACTATATAAAATGTTATAAAATCAATAAAACCAAAACACATAGACCTAATATATAATGTATTAATACATTTATTCCAGAAAAGAATAACTATAATAATAAAAAAATATATACAAATCAATTATGGTTTAGATGAGTTTTTCTAAAAGAGAGGACTCCTATTCAAAATAACTAGTAAGAGACTATAAAACTACTAAGTATAATCTTTACCTTCTACTAAGCATGTAATCACTTAATTCTTCATATATTCACAACTTGAAGTAATTATCGTAAAAGAAACAAACAAAATAACAAAAAACATAACAAACACAAAATAATAACAGATAAGCTAGTGTGTAAAAGAATTATCTTAAAATTTAAATTATATCAATTATAAACTAAGCATGTATAAAAAAGAATAAATCATATATATTCACACAAACAGTTGATATTAGACTCAATTATCCAGATACATGTCTTTGACATTGAGATTCATTATAGATTTGCACTTGTAGTAGTATTTATGCTTTGTAGAGTCATAGACAAAGGGATTATCATCCTACTACTTACAAGGTTAGTTTCCTTTGCACCTACGACCAAATGGTCAATGACTAGGACCTCCTATGACTCTCACCACATAACTTGTTTTGTTCTATTAAAGTGTGAATAGTTATTAGAGTTCAGGATACCTCATTACCGACATTCATATGTCAATACATATGTTAACACCCTAGCAAGTGTACCAGATCGTATCAAGTAATAAATAAACGGTAAGTTCGAGTATCGTCTCCCAAAGGACTCTTAGGCCTAAACGTTCATGTGATTAATGGACATCATAAGACTTAAATAAACAATAAGTTGAGTTTTAAATGAAAAACAAGAAATAAACATGTATGCAAAGATTTGATCAGTTGGCAGTAAAAGATATGAATGAATGGTGTTGTTGGGGTTTACGGTTTCATCCTAATCCACTCTCAAATATCAATTATTCTTGTTAAATTCAACTTTGTTATCAATGTTTATGCCACTTTCTATTTTACTCTAAACTCGATCTCTCGGTGAAAAGAGCCTAATCACAATTACTAGTTTACTATCTCTAGTCTCCCTAGCAATTATTCATGCATTGATGTGAACAAAAGCTTAAGGCAATTGACTTTCCTATTCCTATCTCTAGGTAATATTCATCATCAAGAGAAATTCTTCATGTATAGACCTAACTATACGTCTCCATATAGAAAGAATCAAAGATGATGCGTTTGAATAACGTCTTAAAGAAAGCATTAGCAAGAACGGAAGAAAAACTCAAACTATTGATAAACACAAGTATATGAATAAAATAAGAAATTCGATACAAGAGAGTTTCAAAGAATTACATCGTTCCCCAACAACAAAAGGCTTAGTTCACCATAATCATAGTGAAACTAGATGAATTGAATGGAAGGAATATAAAAGATAACCCTAGATTTGTAATATTGGAGCTCTCACATCCAAGATCCGCCTCTAAGGTGTGAAAACCGTGTTTTTGCGTCCTTTCTGCTAAAAGATCCATGCTCTGGTTCGTGCACTTCTATTTAAAGCACAAAAAAATAACTGAAAATAAGCCCAAGCCCATAAGTACACCGCCCGGTGGTAGGAACGACACCTAATCCACCCCTCAGCATTGCCGCTTGAGCGTTCTCTTCAAATTCCTATGATGAGTCCACCGCCCGACGATGAGTTGTACCGGCCGGCGGTGGCTGCGATTCCATCATCACCCCTTAGCGGTGCCCTTTAAGCGCGTGACAGTGTAATCATAGAAGGTCTCATCGCCCGGCGGTGGCTGCGGTTCAACTTTCCTTCATTCTTCCACCTTCTTATGCATTCAACACTTCTCTTCCTTTAATTAATTCATCAAACTCCTGATAAATCCTGTCAAAACAAGGGAAGCCAAGCATAAAACCCAGAAAACCCACTTTGACTCTCTTTCTCTCTAACTTAAGCATTTTTCATGATTTCAGGCTAATTCTAAGTCATAAAGGGTGTGTTTTGATGTGAATTTTAAGTATGAAAATAACGGTTTTTAGACCGTTATCACAACCTCAAACTTAGAACTTTGCTTGTCCTCAAGCAAACACAATGCAACCTAGTCTTCCACAATTCATCCTAATGGTTCAACCTTTTCAAAATCATATCTCAAGACACATTATCACTCAAATCAACTTATCCAAAGAATTCAATCAAGATGCACATATGCTTCAAATCAAACCATCATAGTGTTCTTCACAGTCACATACAATCCAACAGATGCTATTCTCATGAATGATCAATTAGCTAAGCATAGATATAATCATAGATTCATGGAATTCTACCTCTCCGGACAAAGTGTTTCACTCAACCACTCAAGTGTTTCAAAAGACTACTCCATCCCTCTACTATCTACAAGTCACATGGAACAAAATTGCCATTCATTTGCCACAATCAACATCATCACATACACATGTCTTGACAAGGACCTTTTCCAAAGCTTATAATATGGTTTGGGCTAACAAGGAAAATTGGTTTTTCTAGATCACAAAATCCTTGAGTTAAGAGAGTTATTCACATAATCATGGTTCAAGCACAAACTCTCTTTTTACCAATATCACTCATTCCGAACTTTTCCTTTTCTTCACATTGAACTTTTCTTCTCATGCTTTTTCTTTTTCTTACCTTTTCTATGTTTTTCATGAATTTTCATTCAACTCAATAGATCAATGTCAAACTTTTTCTTTTTCAATTCTCCCATTAACCTCAAACTTGAACCTTTAAATACACCACAAAATATTTTTCAACCTAACTCAAGGCAAAGATTCAAAGCAAGAGTTTTTATCCTGTTTAAGGCTTAGGTTCCAAAAGGTAGAACATAAGATATTCCTTTTTCATGTGGGACAAAACTTTTGGCTTAGAAAAAGGGATTTTCAACAACGACCTTGATCATATGACACATGCATGCAATTCAATCAATCACAGAAACTCAGGTAAAATCATTCATGCTTTCAAGTAGATAGCAAATATATCAATAAGAATTCTGGAGCTCAAAAACCTCACACAAGCTTATTGCAATCATTCAATCAAATACCCTGCTTAGCTTCATAATCACAATCACAAAATCACAATGCATCTGTTCACATAGCTAGTGAACACTCCACTTGGATATCAGCATATGGCAATCTCAATCATCATTCAAAAGAAGAATCATCAAGCAATAATCTCATGCAAGCAAGTAGTCAAACCATCATAACAGAAAAGTTTCAGACAAGGTATACAAACCTACACTACTCAACAGAAGCAAACCTATTCTAAGAATTCAAATTACAAAAAGATAAGAAAATCATGTTCTATTGCAGTTGGCATCCATCCTCAGTAGATGCCATGTTAACTCCTCATCCCATACTATCATCAGAGTCCTACTCTCCATCCTCAGCATCCTCTAAGTCCTCATCATCCTTATCCTCATCGTCCTCCTCCATAACTAGAGCTTCAACTGCTCCAGATCTGCTCCCTTGTTCCTGTTCTGGCCAAGCCACTCTGTTGCTAAACTCATCCATCGTCCACCTGTGAGCAAGAGGTGTATCATATAAGCTCACAATCATCTCTGTAGTCGCCATCTGCCCCATGTGAATTGCCTCCAGTTTAGACTCCACCAGAGACATATACATGTCTCTCATCTGAAACGGCTCAACATCATGAGCCGGTGCATCTCCCTAGGCATGTGGAGGTGGAGCTCTCCTTCTGGCACGCCTCTGTGGTGCTTCCTGAGCTGCCTCTGCTCCTCCACAGAACTATCTATAATAGGCCTCATCAATGGCCTTCCTGGGCCGCTCAACAAGTGGAGTAGATATATCCACCCTAGCTGCATGGCATAACTGTGTGATCAAAGATGGATGCCCCAATGGTGCTTTATTGAGTGTGGTTATCACACAACTTCTAATCTCATTGGCTATCACCTGGCCAATGTTAATATTCATCCCACTCAACACACAATAGATAAATAGGGCCTTCTTGACATTAATGTCAGAAATATGGGAACATGGAGTCACATTGGCATGTGTGAATGCCATCCAATATTGTGCCAAAGGCGTCAAATCACCCCTCTTGATATGAATAACTGCTCTTCTAGGGTTCCTATAGAAACACCCTCCAAGCACACAGAGCACTCGTTCCATGTCATCAAAGTCAATGGCTTCTCTCATATTCAGCTCATACTGGCACTGTTCTCCTTCCCATTCTGCATTGAGGAACCTGTTGATGGTATCAGAGTCATATTTAATCACCTTACCCCTCACATAGCTCATGTAATCAGTGAAATGAGACCCCTCCAGTGACTTGGCATTCATATAAAACTCCTTCACCACAACTATGTTGGCAGGAGCAGGATATGTGGCCAACTTCTCCCAGTGTCTCTCCTTCAACTCCTGTCCAAACTGTGGAGCATACTCTGGAATCCAGCTTGCCTTCCTCTCCATTATCAAACGCCTCTCCTGAAGAAAGTACTACTCATGCCTCCTGTGCAAGAACCTATGATTGTAGAACATATCTGGTTCTCTTCTCTTGTTGACTACGATCTTCACTCTCTTTCTTGAAGAAGACGTCATTCCTACATTAAACACAATTCACAAGACCACAACAAAGCACATTAAACATTAGCAAATAACCAAAATGCGTCCTATCTCATCACTGATAAGCGTCGGGGGCTGAGTAACACCCCATAGCGCCATTTATAACAAAAAAAAAATAACAACAAGGAAACCCAAGTTGTCAGACCGCCGCCCGACGGTGGCTCACCGCCTAGCGGTGGCAGCGACAGTTTTGTAATAACACTCTTACATGCTTCTATTCTCCACCCAAATGCAAATTTCACAATTCTAAGCATCAATCATACAATTTAATCGATGCAAACAGTTCCAATTGCATCAAATCATGCATAGAAATCAAAAGCCCCAATTTCTCATACTTCTACAAACTTTTCTATCAAGTTCATGCTTTAGGAACCTGTTGAGACTTTGGCAAGTGTACCAAATCGTTTCAAGTAATAAAATTGGTAAGACCGGATATCGTTTCCCAAGAGACTCGTTTCACTAGACAATCGTATAATTTCTAACTAACCTAGACTAAAGAATGCTTCCATAATTTGGGTTTTGGTGAAATTAAAGTAAATATGAAACATAAATGATAAAAGTGATCTTTGGCACTCAAACACTTGGAAATGGTAAGATTAGAAATGATACGGAATGGTATTGTTGGGGGTATGCTTTCACCGACTTCACTCTTATGCAAATAAAATCACCTCCTCTTCATCAAAATGTCAAAGTCAATCTACTAATTTACTCAAACCCCAATCCCTTGGTAGAAAGAGCCTAAACTTCCTTATTAGGCTCCAATCCCTTGGAAAACCTAACAATTAATTCTGCATTAAGAAATGAGATTTTAAGACAACCAAAGGTCCTAGTTCTATCCCTAGATATTATTTCCTTTAGGTATTTAACCCAAGTTCGGATTTACCCAACATTTCCCAATATTAAGTAACCCTAAAATCAAGTCATGGGTAGCAACTTCACGACAAGCATTAAGAGAAGAAATCAAACACTAACAATCAATGAAAAATGCATATATTCATTCAAAACAAAGTGATTTACATAGGAGTTCAGTGGTTACAACAATCCCCCAACAATAATGAAACTAGCTCTCCATGAATGGACAGCTCAAGCTTACAACAATGGTGGAAATGGAAGAAAGAAGAAGACCCAAGGATGAAGAAGGATTGTTCCCACAACTCCTAGCTCGCCTCCAAGAGCTCCAAATGAGAGAAAATGTATCGGGTAGCAAAAGATCCCAAGCTCTTCGTGCTTCTGAGTGAAATAGGGCAATTTTGCCATGTCAGCAAAGTTGACGCTCAAGCCCCCCAAAAATGGGGGGCTCAAGCGCACGTCAGTCAAATTCAGGCACTGGTGCACTAGCGCTCAAGCCCCCTTAAGCCAGGGGGCTCGAGCCTGATTTCAACAGAATTATGGTTCTTCATTTTTTTTGCTGCTTTTCTTGGTTTCCAGTGCCTTCATTCGATGCATAGACTTCTTTCAATTACATTAAGCACATAAAAGCAGGGATTAATGATCAAAATATTTCATTAAAGTTTAGGGTGCAACAACTTAACAAACTAAAAGAAAACTAGGATTTACAAGGTAAAAAGTTAAGAAAGGGTTGACATTTTCTCTTAATTCATTACTAAAATCATGGTAAAATATGTCATTATCAGAACCCTAGAATGAAAAATGTATGACTTACTTGAGTGGAGAGACCTTAATTGCTTGAAAAATGCTCCTTAGATGATGATGAATGCAGCCCTAGATGCAAGGCTCTCAAGAAACCCCAAACTTGGATGATGAACTAAGTTCGAAATTGAAAATTTTTTGGGTTTTCAAGAGAGGGAATGATGGGAAAAGTGTTGGGAAATATTTGAAAGAGTGTTTGAGAGTGAAAGAGAAGTTGGGGATCTGAAAAAAAATGCTTGGGCGATCCCTAAGGGGTAGAGAAACTAAATAATGGGCCAAAGAAACAAGCCCCCTTAAAAAAAACCGTATACCCCTCAACGATGCCATCGCTCGACGGTGGATAACACCACCTGACGATGTGCGCGGTTTACACCCCCTTCTCTTTTTCTTTGTTTATCCCTTTAAACCTTCAAATTCAAATTTCAAAATTTCATTTTTATGCAATTCCCAATCACTTAACTCACATATGCAACTAGAACAAGAATTAAATCATGCAAAAATAAATCAATGAACTGGGTTGCCTCCAAGGTAGCGCTTGTTTAACGTCACGAGCCTGACCCAAACCTTTCTAGCACTTATCAGCAAGTGTCATCCTTACCAACACCCATCAATAGGTGTGCCTTCCTGTATCCTTCAGGGAATACAAATCAACCTGGCATCCCTCAGTGAATGCCACCCAATACAAATTGTTTAACAAAAATCTAAAAATTACAAAACCAAAATAATCAAAAGCAAATAATGTTCAAAAATCACTGGGGTGTCTCCCAGCAAGTGCTCTTTTAACGTCACTAGCTTGACCCAATAAAGCTCACGCCTCATCCTTCATGTTGGTGTCTTTTTCTCCTTCATCACACCAACTCATCAATTGCTTCCGGTCCACCTTCTTGACTTTCCTATAATATGGAGATTCAATCTCTATCACTCCATTCTCCTTATAGCCTTTCACCACCCACTGCTTCTCCTTGTATTTCACCAAAGTCCCAAGCTTGAATGATGTATCCTTCAAGTCAAAGTTGATCATTCCTCCTTTGTCAACTTCTTCATCTTCCTTTACCTGCATGAAAACACAATTATTACCTTTGTTGACCACTCAAGTAGATTCAAGCCACTCAACTGCTGCATTCTTCTTTGAAGGTCTATATTTAGCCCTCTTTTTTAGTCGCATCTGCTTCCCTTTGGAGAGATTATAGATCACCTTTTCTTCTTCGTCTTTAAGCATAATCAATCCATCATGGAAACTTATGATTACTTTAGCCGTCTTCATGAATGGCCTTCCAAAAATCAATGGGATCCTATCATCCTCCTTCATATCCATCACCATAAAATCAACCAAGAATTCCAGACTTTAAACACGAACAACCACGTCTTCCACCATACCATAAGGTTTCTTTGATGATCCATCCGCCACAACCACATAAATATTTGTTGGCTTCAATGTCAGACCACCAATCTTCTTCAGCATAGATAGGGGCATCATATTAATACTTGACCTTGAATCAAGTAAAGCTCTCCCTATATTCACATTCCCAATGGCATAAGGAATTGTAAAGCCTTCTGGATCCTTCATTTTTGGAGGATGCTTTCTCTTTCTTTTCAAAGGGCTACTGCAAAATTCCTCCATAACTTTCTCTATCTCCTCTCCAATATATCGTTTTGTACTCCTAGCATTATCAGGAATTTGTTGCAATGCTTTAGTAGATGGCATAGTAATCTCCATTTGATTGAAAATCTCTCTAAAGTGCTCACACTTACTATCTTTTCTCTCTTCTTTTATAAAGCAAGGAAGATATCTCTTATCTCTATCTTTTTCTATTTTTTTCTATCGTCTCTTATTTTTTTATTTTTTTCTCTTCCCTCTTCTCTTTTTCTTCTCTAATCTCACCCTCACGTATTTCTTCTTTTTCCTCTCTATTTTCTAACTCAACAATTTCTTTTTCCACTCTTTCCTCAACCATGCTCACAAAAACTTTACAATCTTCTCTAGGGTTAACTTCAGTATTAGCCCCAAATTGATTTTTCTCTGTGACCTCCAGCCTTTTAGATACTGACTAATTTTCATTTCTACATTCCTGAAGGCAGCATCATATCCTTTGCAGTTTGAATCATACACCTTCAGAAATTTATCAAATTTGTCATCAAGACTTTAAACATGATCTGTCAAATTAGCCACCTGTTGCCAAAGTGGTGGTTGTTGTGGTCTGTTAGATTGACCTCTAGTTTGTGCAGTTTGATTGTTCTGACTTTGCCCAATGCTAGGGTGATTCTTCCAACCTTGGTTGTAATTACCTTGATTGAAATTACCTTGTCTGTATTGAAACTGGTTGCCCATGTAATTTGCTTCTTCTTCTTGGGCCTCCTCTGGAAAAGCACATTGACCATTGATATAGTCACCACCACAACGATCACAAAGTTGTTGTTGTACCTAAGAAACATTCTTCAACTCAATAGGCAATTGAGCAATAGTTTTTGCCAGATTCTCTAATTGTTGAGTTAACAGCTTGTTCTGTGCAAGCAAGGCATCTTCATTCATCAATTGGAGAACTCCATTTTTTTTGAATTTGCACGCCCCTTTCACTATGAGTTTCATTCTCATTAGCCGCCATGCTTTCAATCAACTCATAGGCCTCATCACCAGTCTTTCTCTTGATATTACCTCCAGCTGAGACATCTAACATAAGCTTTGACTATGCACCAAGAGCTCCAAGGAACGTGAGAACCACAACTGTCTCATTAAAACCGTGCACAAATTTCTTCCTCAGCAAGCTTTTAAATTTGTCCCATGCCTGACCTAGGGTTTCCTCAATGCCCTGCCTAAAAGAAGAAATCTCCATCTTTCCTTTGTTGATTTTAGCCTGTGGAAAATATTTATTCAAAAATCTATCCACCACAACCTCCTAGGTAGTAAAGCTTCCTTCCGGAAAAGAATTCAACCATAGTTTAACATTGCCTCCCAATGAGAAAGGAAACAAGCTAAGCTTGATTATATCATCCGAAACTCCGTTCATCTTCACCGTGTTACATATCTCATTGAATGTGGTAAGATGATCATATGGACTTTCATGCGACAGTCCATTAAACTGGTTGCTTTGCACCAAGTGTATCAACGAATGATTCATCACCATGTTCAGTGCATTGTTCCTCGGCATTGCTATGCTGTTAAAATGTTGCGGACCAACCACATTTGATGTGTCTGCTAGGGTACGTCTAGGAGGTTCCTCCTCAGCCATCTCTTCTGTGCTTTGCTATGAAGCTACTGATGAGGGTTGCAAAAGTCCTTCAAGAGAGGGCAATAATTCTTTAGATGGTCTTCGGACTTTCTTCCGCCTCCTTTCAGTTAATCCTTCGAGAAGAGGTTGTTGATTTTTCTTCTTCCTAGTGTGAATTGCCTCCTGCATACACAAGAAACAAAAACCCTAAAAAGCACTTTTATATAAAAATAAAAACAAAAACAAAAACAAAAATCAAATCAAGTCAAATTAAATCAAAAATCACACTACTAGAATAGTTAAACCAATGAGTCCCCCGGCGCCAAAAACTTGTTAACACCCTGGAAAGTATACCAGATCGTATCAAGTAATAAATAAACGGTAAGTCCGAGTATCATCTCCCAAAGGACTCTTAGGCCTAAACGTTCATGTGATTAATGGACATCATAAGACTTGAATAAACAATAAGTTGAGTTTTAAATGCAAAACAAGAAATAAACATGTATGCAAAGATTTGATCAGTTGACACTAAAAGATATGAATGAATGGTGTTGTTGGGGTTTACGGTTTCATCCTAATCCACTCTCAAATATCTACTATTCTTATTAAATTCAACTTTGTTATCAATGTTTATGTCACTTTCTATTTTACTCTAAACCCGACCTCTCGGTGAAAAGAGTCTAATCACAATTACTAGTTTATTATCTCTAGTCTCCCTAGCAATTATTCATGCATTGATGTGAACAGAAGCTTAAGGCAATTGACTTTCCTATTTCTATCTCTAGGTAATATTCATCATCAAGAGAAATTCTTTATGTCTAGACCTAACTATACGTCTCCATATAGAAAGAATCAAAGATGATGTGTTTGAATAACGTCTTAAAGAAAGCATTAGCAAGAACGAAAGAAAAAGTCAAACTATTGATAAACACAAGTATATGAATAAAATAAGAAATTAGATACAAGAGAGTTTCAAAGAATTACATCGTTCCCCAACAACAAAAGGCTTAGTTCACCATAATCATAGTGAAACTAGATGAATTGAATGGAAGGAATATAAAAGATAACCCTAGATTTGTAATATTGGAGCTCTCGCATCCAAGATCTGCCTCCAAGGTGTGAAAACCGTGTTCCTGCGTCCTTTCTGCCAAAAGATCCATGCTCTGCTTCGTGCACTTCTATTTAAAGCACAAAAAAATAACTGAAAATAAGCCTAGGCCCATAAGTACATCGCCCGGCGGTGGGTAACACCGCCCGACGGTAGGCACGACACCTAATCCACCCCTCAGCACTGCCGCTTGAGCGTTCTCTTCAAATTCCTCAGACGAGTCCACCGCCCGACGGTGAGTTGTACCGCCCAACGGTGGCTGCGATTCCATCTTCACCGCTCAGTGTTGATGCCCAGGCGTTTGACAGAGAACTCCACAACGAGGCTGGCGCTTAGTGGTGGATTTGCGCTCAGCGGTGGCTGCGACACTTGATTTTTCCCTTAGCGTTTAAACGTTGTCCAGTAGATTCATCCTCAAGACCAGCGTTCAACGGTGAAATTGACGTTGAGCGGTGGCTGCGATTCTTCTTTTGTGCCTTTCTTCCACTTCTTCTGAGTTCAGTTCCTTGCTACTTCAAGCAAAACCAAGCATAAAACCAAGAAAACCACCTTTGACTCTCCTATTCTCTAACTTAAGCAAAATGCATGATTTCAAGCTAGTTTCTAAGTCATAAAGGGTGTGTTTTGTGTCAAAAATAAGTATAAAAATAACGGTTTTTCAACCGTTATCAGAAACCACAACCACAAAACTCAAGGGTGACCTAACAGAATAAACCTCAAGACAACATATAATCATATGATTAGCAATTTATATCTAAGCTCATTACACCTTTACTCAAAACCAAATCCTCACTGATGGTATTGCGCAGCGAAATGTTTAAAAGCATAGGAAAAAACTAAGAGGGAGTGAATTGGTTCAAGTTAAAAATCTCTTCCTTTTTAACAAATTTTTGCTTTTAAAAATTTCTTTAATAAACTGAAAAATTACTTTAAATAAAAGAAAATAAACAAAGGAGAGGGGAAGAGAAAAATTACAAAAAGTAATTTTTATACTAGTTTGGATCAAAAGACCCTACGTCTAGTATTGTTAATTTCTCCAAAATAGGGATTAACCTTTCCAATAAAATAAGTAACAATTTACAATAGAAAAATAAAGATTGAGATTAGAAACCACCTCTCTTAACAGATAAGAGATGAAAAACACCTCCTTTTGACGCACAAAAGGATAAACAACTTGACTCTGCTTTGTAGGTATACTCCACCATTTAGACCCACCATGAAAGAACATTTCCTCCTACAAACAACAAGTTCACAAGTTCCATTTTCATAAACACAGAGAGTTTTCCTTAGGCACACAACTCTAATACTCTTAAGTGAAAAAAATTCTTTTAAAGTTATGTTTAAGTTAATTATTTATAGGCTCTTGTGTTTGAAAATTAAGTCAAAAAACTAAGAGTGAGGTTTGAAACTGCCACTGATAATCGATTATCCCAATTGATAATCAATTATCTCAAATCGATAAAAAAACATTTTTATTTAGTGATAATTGATTATTGTCGAATCAAAATGTTTTCTTAGTTATCCTTTGATAATCGATTATCTACTGATAATCGATTATCCCAATTGATAATCAATTATCTCAAATCGATAAAAAAACATTTTTATTTAGTGATAATTGATTATTGTCGAATCAAAATGTTTTCTTAGTTATCCTTTGATAATCGATTATCTTAAGTGATAATCGATTATCACATAGACTTTTATGAAAAATGAAACTTATTCTGAGTGCTCTACTAGTTGGATTCTACCTATTGATTCTTGAACTACTAAATTAATTACAATACATAAATTACAAGTCTTTAACAACTAAATTATTGAGTCTTTAGACTCTTTCTTGAAATCAAGCACTTTAATTCTTCAACACTTCTCCATGAAACATCATCAAAATCCTTTATTGAAGCAAGATGTCAATCTTCTTCATTTTGCTAACACACACCACAATAAAACAATGTCAATCTAAACTTTAATCCAACTGAACCGTGTTATCACCATCAACCACTATGTTCTCTTCTGTAATCCGGTCACTCGACCTGTTTACCAAAACCTTATCAAAGCAGGACTTTCACAATCCTATTTACCAAATCACGGCCCACTTATCGAAGTAGGACTTTCACCATTCTATTTACCAAATTAAGACCCATTTACCAAATAAGACTTCCACCATCCTATTTATCAAAACAGGGTCCACTTTCCAAAGTAGAACTTGCGAACCACCAAAGTATAGAAAGATAATATAAGAAATATAGTGGTCGTAATCACAAATATCTTGGCAACCCTCATAAACCACCATAGAAATAGTTAAAACTATTACCCTATTGCTAGAACATACTTACCCAGATTAACAAAGACATTAGTCATTACCAGGTTAACCAACCCTTTAGTTTAAAAATATGTACATGCATTCACCAAAACCACATGCCCTCTACCATAACACATAATATAACATTATATTTTATTTCTAAGAACCCAAAAGGGGTCATACAACACATACACCAAAATGCAAGTCAGAGAACTCATACACAATACAAATCTACACGAGCCTTATACCTATATCGAGCAAAAAAAAAACGCATGCATTCATACAACCCATACTCCTTGGACTTGCACCACAAGAAAACCTGATCATTCCTTAACTTTACACCTCCAACACAAATAATTATTTCCATTATTCACTTAAAAAAAAATGAAAGTGTCACAACCCATCACCGTGTCCCTGTCTCTATCAAATAGCTTAAACGTAGAAATCAACGACATTGTACTTAATGTGAACAACCATGTCATATTGTTAACTTCAACTTCTTCACATAGATCCTACAGTGTAACACTAAGATTTCATCAAGCAATGCTAACCTAACATCCAAAACGAACTTACCACACTTCTACCAGAAACTTGTCCACCAACACTTACTAAATCCTAATGTCAAATACTTTAATTTTCTTCTCCCAATTACACGAATAACTCTATCAATGTCAAACCCTAAACATCAAATTTCATAATAACATTTCATCATTTTTTTCTTTTAAAAAATTACACATGTTAACTTTAAAAGAGTTACATCATCAAACTACTTTAATCCATTATGCAACATTGTTTGATATATTATCAAATTCTTAAATCATTAACTCACGAGAATGTATTTTATATATTAGTAAAATATATAAATAAAATTGGCCTAACATGTCTAATGATCAGTTAGTTTTATCCAAGAATATGCATCATCATTAAGAATCTCTTTACCAACTTTGGTAATTAAGGAGAAGGATGAATAACGGTTTTATGTGGACTTGAGAGCACTACACACATTTACAATTGATCACATATTTCTCATAATTGTTCTTCTCTATAGGTTGCTATCATCGACTTGTGCGTGGAACAAATATCGCTAGGATAGGTTTTAACGATGACTCTGATACCATGTTAGAAGTAGACTTTACGCCTAACTCAACCCCACAAAACCAGCTTGTAGGGTGAGGTTTGCACCCACTTATATACATTGAATTGGCTTTATCTCTAGTCGATGTGAGACTTCCAACAACTATAATTTTGTAATTTTTTATTTTGAAGTTAAGGTAGTAATAATATATATGTTTGTTTGGGGTGTAGAGATCTTAGATCCAATTCGAACATAATAAAATGTGTAAAAAACTAACTAAGTATTACATCATATCGGCCATCGAGAAGCTTAATATTTTAACTTTTTAATCTCATTAGGCATGTATCATATAACTCATAATCATTTTTATTCTTTAAGTTATACTGATTTTTTTATTTTTGTTTTATTTTATTTTAATTTTTTCATAAGTGAATATTTAAGACAATTAATTATTATAGTTTTCTAACTTAAATAATAATTTATTTTTATATTTTATTGTTTTTAAAAAAAATAATTTTAACATATTTATTTATTTGATGTAAATATTAATGTTATGTTTCTTCGTTTATTTTAATTATATTATTAATAATAGATTCACAAATAAAAAAAAATATAAAATTAACGTAACATTATTGTTACCACGTAAATACATGTTTTATCATGTATTTTTTAAATATTTATAAATTATTTAAATTTTAAAAATAGTAATTAAAAAATAAAAGATATATATAATTATAGATATATAATTATAAATATAGTTATAGATAAAATAACTTTTAGTTATTGAAATAAAAAATATTATGAGTAATATCGTATAAATAAAATTTTATTATGAGTAATTATTAAATTTAAAAATAATTTATTAAAATAATAAAGGCTTAAATAATTTTTTATGTAGTTAATAATGAAATTTTAAAAATAATTTTTTATTATAAATAATTATTCAAGTTAAAAAAATAGTAAATATGTATATCTCTTGTATATAATTATCTTTATGACATAAATATATAATTATATATGAAATTTTATTTTTAATATTTCAGTTAGGGGAGTATGCCACTAAACTACAGAACATTCAAGACCAATGACCATCAGTTCCAACTTTTGGAAGAGTCTGATTCTTAGAGACTGCGTTTGATATAGGAGAAGAGAGGGAAAGAAAGAAAAGAGGTTGTTTCTTAATACCAGATCGTAAATTTCACATTTCCTCTCTGCCACCCTGCAATTCCCATCCAACACTTTTCTGTTATTCACCTTGCTCTGCTACTACCGCCGCGGCCGCACAGCCAACCACCACCGGAGCTACAACTCTCTGAAAACAACGCGCCTCCCGCCACAGCGCCAAGCCCTCGCCTCCGCCTTCTCTGTTATTCACCTTGCACTTCTACTCTCAATTCCCTTTATTTTTCCATCGCGCTGCTCCCACACGGTCAGCCATACCCGGAACTACAAATGCCTCTCGACTCACGCCACACAGGCAAACCCTCACAACAGCCTGCAATATTCACCGTCTCTTCTATTCTCACATGTCTTTGTTTCTTTACTATTTCCCTAAATTAAGGTATCTCTTACTCAACATGCCACCTCACAAATTCACCTTTTTTTTTTCATTCTAAATTTCTGCATTTTTACACGTAATGTTGTAGCTTTGGTGTTTAGCCACGGAAGGGTAGAAACCAACTTTTGGCTTTAGTGTTCTTTTACTTCTGCTTGCAGATTCTGATCACAACCGAGTGAAACCTATGCGTTCGATTTCAATTTAGTCCAACATTTCCTGAATATTCTGAAACATCAAAACACCCTTCCGGACATGGCTGATAATATTGTTACTTCTGCCAAATCTTCTACTCCTTCGTCGAACCCTATTCGGATAATCTGCCATGTGTATGTTCATCTTCAACTTATTATAAGTTTTCTTCTACATATGTTTTTTTTTATCATTATACTAAGATGAAGATCAAGAAGCGTTTTTTGCTGTTTTTTTAATTTATTTTCCGATTCTTATTTTGTTTGGAAACACGCTTAGTTCTATCAGTTGATATTTGTGTACATAAAAATTAGAATTTTCAGTTCTAGTTTATTCTGCAGGTTGCATATGACTAGATATTTTCTATTTCTTTTAGATCAAGCTGTCCTCATTTATTCCATTTCATACTGCAACAGATGCCAGAAGCAGTTTTCTCAGTACACGTGTCCTCGATGCAATTCACGATACTGCTCCCTCCAATGTTACAAAGTATGTACAGTGGTTGTCTGTAAATTGATTTGAGCTGGTTAAGTAAGAGTTTGATTCATTCTTTGCATAGAAGCTGCATGTGTGTGACCTTACATCATTGATTAAGTTTTAGATTCCCATAATTTTATGTGCACTAGCATGCTAATTCTTAACAGCTAAAGAATATATATGACACATATTACTTTTGAATTTGGAGCAGAAGAATTTCTGCATGGCAGTAGTATGCCTATTCCAGTTTAGGTGCAAGTTGTCTTAGTATTTTTTGAGATTTACAACTTTTATAGACATTCAGAGGATAAATGTTACTTCTGTTTACCATTTTTATTCTCCTCTCATGCTTTTGTATCTCTGTATCTCCTTTTTCATTTATTGTGCCTGCTTTACTATGGTGAGTGTTCTGACTATTCTGAGAACGCTTTATTTAGAAATCTGTTATGCTTTTATTGTGTTTAAATGATTTTGCAAATTGGATGCTACTTCATACTTTCTCTATAGATACTTTGAGTCTTGATCCTTGTTTGCTTGCAAACTGTTGTGAATTTTGACAGTCTCATAGTCTCCGTTGCACTGAATCCTTCATGAAAGAAAATGTAGTTCAAGAGCTTCAGCAAATGCAGCCTGATGAACAGACCAAAACCAAGATGTTGGACATACTGAAAAGATTTCATTCAGAAGAGGAAATGGATGAGGATTGTAAGTCATCCATATTTTCCCCTTGCTTTTAGATGTTCCAGAGTTGATTTGTTGCAGTTTTTCTTGTTTGGTATCTATCTTTGCATGGAAGCTTACTCTTGTTTTTCTTTATTTCCTGAAGCGTATTCATATATTTTTTGTTTCATGATGTAATTACATATAAACAGAAGCCTAGATTTATCCCGATAGATACAGGGTAAGCTTCAATTAAAGCCATTGGGATCTTTTGAAAATTAATTTTTAGTGGAACATGTGGCTGAACGAAATTTTTCCCTGAAAGATTAAGTTCGTGTCATGTTTGTCCTGGAGACTCGGCTTAGATAGAGAATCCCTCTTGAGCTGCTTAATAGATGTTAATGCAAGCACTTCAGTAGTCCAGACAGTAGGAATGCTTTACTTGAATTTAGAGATGGCCAAAAATCAGCGAGTTTTATCTCATCTGGGGTGTGTGTGTGTGTGTAAGTATAAGTTTATCTCATAAAGAGGAAGGTTACAACTTATGCCCCTTAATCTAAAGCTAGGTACACCCAAAATCAACTTTTATAAAAGCTGTACAGCAAAATAATACCACCTAATTTAATAGTCTCCCTCAAGATGGAGCATATAAATTGTAAGCACTAAAATTGAAACATATAAACTGAATTGTAGACCCTTTTAAAGATTTAGTTAGAATGTTTGCAAGTTAGTCATTAGTGTTGATGAATCCAGTACTAAGTTCCTTGGACAACAATTTCTCCATGACAAATGACAATCAATTTTCATGTGTTTATTTCACTCATAAAACACTACATTGGAGGCAATATGGTTTCATTTTCCCAACTTCACAAAATTTCCACTCTAGAAGTATTAGCTTAATTCACACAAGTTCATAGGTGGCCAAAGTCATAGATCTGTGTTTAGCTTCTGCACTGGATCAGGCAACAACACTTTATTTCTTGTTCTTCTAACAAATAATATTCCCTCCAACGAATACACAATATCCTATGGTGAACTTCTTGACAATGAGAGAATCAACGTAATCAGCATCTCTTAGGATATAGAATAGTTGGATATAATGGGAAAGGGGATTAGGGTAGAAGGGAGAGGAATTGTATATATAGATTGACCGTATAGTTAGAAGGTAGTTTTTTGAGAATATTGTTTGTTGACAGGCCTTAGACCTGTGAAGAGGGTTATGCCTTTGTATCTTGTATACACCCATTATTCTTTCTGTTAATAATACACGATTCATCATATATCATCTATGTTTTCTTGGTGTGAGAGACTGTGAGGGAGTTCTTGATTGGGTTTCTTGTTTGGAAACCTATCAATTGGTCCGACCTGCCGGATCCCAATTGGAGGAGTGACGAGCGCACGTGATGGAGGAAAGAGTAGTGGCGATAGAAGGTCAGTTGGAGGCGGTGGAAATCTTGATGGCGGAGATGAAGGCTGACACGGTGTACTTGCGACACGAGACATGAGCCTTAAGACAAAACTACGAAGCAATGCGTCAGGATATCCAGGCGATCCTGAAGATGTTAGGGGATCGCAATCGCGACCCAAACGGCCCCCGCCAAGATGGAAGTGAATCGTCGGTGAATGAAAACGATGGCGGACCCGACAGAGATAGAGGAAGAAGAGGAGAAGGGCTTTCTAATTGGAGGAAACGGGTGGAATTACCGGGGTTTGAAGGGGGCGACCCATTGATTTGGATTAGTAGAGCGGAAGAGTTTTTTGAAGTGCAGAAAGTGGCCGAAGAAGAGAAATTGCAATTGGCCTTCATCAGCATGGAAGGATATGTAGCGTATTGGTTTCGTTTTTGGAGGGAGAAAACCATGAACAATTCTTGGGAAGGGTTGAAGAGGGCGTTGGTGATCAGGTTCAGAGAAGGAGGTCGTGGGTCTGTTTTTGAGAGGTTGGCAGCCATTAAACAGGCGAGATCGGTGAGCGAGTGTGTTCGGGATTTCGAAGTATTGGTGGGACAGACAACCAAGATTCCCGAAGAATAACTTTTGGGTTACTTTATGGCCAGACTCCAGGAGGAGGTGTGCGACCACGTGAGGCCGCATGATCCGCCGGATCTGATGACAGCCATGCGGGTTGCGCGAGACGTGGAGAAGCTATGCACCCACTCGAAGATCGGAGGCAGAATGACAACCAAGAATCAGAGTTCTTGGGGAAGAATGCAGGGAGCGGTAACGCAAGTCGAACACAGTCACGAAATGGTCGGCCGAGGTGGGGCCATGGAGAGTGTCGAGTCTGAGAAGAAGGAGATGACCCAAGGAAGTGGAATAGTAAAACCTAGTTTCGATGGTAGGGAGAGAAATATACGAAACTTACCTTACTCGGAGTTTGTGAAAAGGCGAGAGGAGGGCAGGTGTTTTAGGTGCGGAGGGCCATTTAGTCCCGGCCATCAATGCCTGGAGAAGGGATTGCGAATGTTGATATTGGCCGAAGAAGAAGAGGAAGGGAGTGAGGCTGAACTAGAACCCAAGCCTCCTGACTTGATTTGGAGGGCATAGCCAGTTGGTTCCCTTCATATGGTAACGCGATGAGGAAGAGGAACCATGAGACCAAGCTTCCTGATTCCAACCTTGAGGACAAGGTTGTTCTGCAGGGCGGTGTAATGTTAGGATATAGAATAGTTGGATATAATGGGAAAGGGGATTAGGGTAGAAGGGAGAGGAATTGTATAAATAGATTGACTGTATAGTTATAAGGCAGTTTTTTGAGAACAATGTTTGTTGTCAGGCCTTAGACCTGTGAAGAGGGTTATGCCTCTGTATCTTGTATACACCCATTATTCTTTCTGTTAATAATACACGATTCATCATATATCATCTCTGTTTTCTTGGTGTGAGAGTTAGGGAGTTCTTGATTGGGTTTCTTGTTTGGAAACCTATCAGCATCACAATACACTCAGATTTGAGTATTTTTCACTGTCCTCGTACAATAATCCTTTTCCTGTAACTTCATCATATCTGAGAATGCAAATCACAATACTGTCATGATAAAAATCGGGACCATGTATAAATTATTAAGTTTTTGTTGGCATCCTACAATGAGTCAGCCACAAGGGATTTTTTCAGTTCTTCTACAGCAGCCCAACCTTTTCCTACATATGAGAGCATAATATGATTGGTCTGTTTAAGGGAGGCTGCTCTTAGAGTTGTATCAAGGAAACATTATCATTAACAAAGATATATTGGGCCATTTCCAAAATAAAGAGAATGTCGTGAAGGATTTGAGTATTTCTAACACATTGGGCTCAATTGATTGCCATAAAACAACACATAGATAGAAGTCAAGCTTTGTCATTGAGTTTATATTGAGTGAAAATAATTCTAGCTTTCGTCTCCAAATGGTCATGGTATCCTTGAATAACTCTATTGAAGCAACCAAGACAAGTAATTTTTCTAATTGAGTTTTGTAGTTGCATTAGTAAGAGTACCATAAATTGAAAAAAGATGACCAGCTTTGTTAGGTTTCTGAGTTAGAAACCTAACTTTCTCACAATTACCCACTCACGCCAAGACAATCAAACAAGAGAGAATAAAGAAATTGAGTGTATATTCACTTTAATTGTATGTATTCACTGTAATTGTATAATGAAAAACAATAATAGGGAGCCTAATCCCCCTCAACAAGGTCCAAGACCTGTTTACTCAACGTAAGAAAATGGCTAGCTCCCCACAGAAATAACAAAAGGTTTATTTATACTCTCTCTCTTTCCCCCTACTTGCCTAACAAACTTTACCGCTCTTCTTTTTTTTTTATTTTTTTTTTATTTTTTAAACTTCCTAACATTACTCCACCCCTCAAAATCAACCTTGTCCTCAAGGCTGAAGTCAGGAAATTGTTATTGTATGTAATGCTCCTCTTCCTAGGTGGCGCCCTCCAATTCAGGTCTGGAGGCTTGGGTGGTGGCAAATCCTCCTCTAATGTCTTCCATTCTTCCTGGATTCTATTAACTTCCATCATTCTGCACCTCAAATCCTCCACCGATGCAATATAATCATTTCCAGTGCTCAATATGTCAATTATGCGAAAAGACTCTCGTAATCCATTCATCATCGCATCCGCAATAGTATCTAGGTGCTCTTGGCAAGTTACTTCATCAGCAAAAAACAGACAGTTGTCACTTGATCTCCCTTTTTCCAACTGCAACATAAGAATAATCATTAGTACTAAAAGGATTCCTACTCCAATCAGTCACAACATAGACAACACCAAACGCTTGCTTAGCAAGATGGCATACCCTTTCAAGTGAATTCACTATCTCATAATAAAACACAGAAAAATTTAGAGCCAGAGCCAAACGAATAGAATGTGTAAGTTGTAATTCACTCTCAACAGTGGTAGTAGCTGTCTGATATGCTTTAAGTGACTGATCTGCTACCTCCATATTTTTATTACAAACTTTGAATTTTGCCAAAGTACCTGTAATAGTCTCCTTTCATCTTATAATAAAACATCGTGGACCCCGCAATATTAGTGGATGGGATAAGATGCTCATCTGAAATTATCCTAATAGCACTGTAAGTATTAGACAGCTCCCTCTCGACCTTGTGCCTATAATCCCTTGTGCTCTTAACATTCAACTTATTCCCTTTTGACTCCTCTTTCTACTCTATCGATGACAAGATCCTCCATGAAACTCTCTGTGACCCCACCACATTTTTGTATCCAACCGAGAATAAGTTCCTCTCTTCCACACTCTGCTCAACGTCCAGCTTCGCCACCTTCTTCTTGACATCCACCATTTCTACACACCTATTTTGTTCCGTTTCTTCACTGCTTCGATTTGATTCAACCATCGCCACCGCACCTCCTCTGCCTACACTCCGCCCCCATGCTGATGGGTTTTTATTTCCGCTCCAGCCCCCATCCTTATTTCCCTTGCGATCTTCCTCCATGTCCCTGGCGATTCGCATGGCGGCCATTGGTGCTTGGGGATCTTGTATTCGAACTTGATTTCGTATATCTTCCTGCAAGCCCGCAAGGAAATACTCCAGTAGTTGTTCCTCTGGCAACCCATTCGTCTACCCGCCAGACCCTCGAATTCTGGGACGAACTCATCCATTGTTCCCATTTGTTTAGTCGCTGATAATCGCTCCAAGACCAATCCTCTGTTTCGATCCCCAAACCTCATTACCAACGCATCCTTCAACCCTTCCCAGGATTGGTTCCTGGCCTTCGTTCTCCTGATCCAGTATCCTGCACTCCCTTCCATACTAATGTATGCTAATCGCACTTTCTCCTCCTCCAAGACACCTTGCACTTTGAAATTTTTTTCCGTGCGATTGCTTCAATTTAGCGGATCCAAACCCTCGAAAAGGGGCAATTCTACCCGCTTTCGCCACCCGTCGTGACTTTCTCCGCGCTCTCCGTCTCTTCCTCCGATCTCGTCTTCCCGCCTCGCCCTCAGATTGGCGTTTATAAAAGCTTGACTACCGTATCCCCTCCTGGTCACGCGCCCTTCCTCCCAAAATCCGCATGACTTCCTGCAAGTCTTGCCGTATCGCCATCGTATCTTGGCGTAGTGCTACGTTTTCAGCCTTTATTCTGTCGACTGCTATCTCCATGACTTCCAGCTTGTTCTCCACCACACTCAGTCTTCCATCGAGTCTGCCCTCCATTGCTCTCTTCTCCTTTCAATTGGATCCGGCAGGTCGGACCAATTTGTTAGGTTTCTAAGTTAGAAACCTAACTTTCTCACAATTACCCACTCACACCAAGGCAATCAAACAAGAGAGAATAAAGAAATTGAGTATATATTCACTGTAATTGTATAATGAAAAACAATAATAGGGAGCCTAATCCCCCTCAACAAGGTCCAAGACCTGTTTACTCAACGTAAGAAAATGGCTAGCTCCCCATAGAAATAACAAAAGGTTTATTTATACTCTCTCTCTTTCCCCCTACCTGCCTAACAAACTTTACTGCTCTTTTTTTATTTTTAACTTCTAACAAGCTCCTATCGACTTGAATTTAGAGATAGCAAAAAATCACTGAGTTTCAACTCAACTGATGTATATGTATATATTTAAAAAGATGAGCACTAGTATATCTCAAAGAGGAAGGCTACAGCCTATGCTCCTAACCTAAAGCTAGATACACCAAAAAACAGCTTTTATAAAAGTACAACAAAACTGTAACAGCTTTATCTGACTGAATGGACAAGGATGGTTTTTTTCAGATGAATACTTGTTGGAAAGCTCCACTGGTGGATCTAATTTCTTGCTACATAGTCCTTCTTTATTCAATTCTCTCTTTGACCAGCCCTTTTTTCTCTTGGCCTTCCTTGAAGACTAAACATGAATCGTGGGAAGCTCTTTGGCACCCAACAAATTGGCCAGGACATAATTGATGTTACTGGTTGTTGTAATCAGCTGTATTAGTCTGAGATGCATTCAATTGAAGATACTTCAAAATTGGTTGGAAGGTGGATCTTCTGCAATTATTTAAACCTGAAGAGTTTTTTGGCAATGATTATCCAACTTTATCCTGGATGCATTTATTCCTGTTCTTATGTTTGTGTACTGTCTTGTCTTTATTGGTAAAATATTGCTAGAAGAGATGGTTTTGAAAGTATGTCTGTGAACTATTCTTCGTTATGTTCTAAAAATTCATATAATTACTAGAGTAGATGAATTTATCTTTTGCTTCCTACACGTGACTGATTGCTCAAATTCATTAATAGAGATCAGAAAATATTAAAATGTTGACTTTTGTTTGCTTGTTAGAGAAGAGTGATTAATTGTCATAACCTATTGAAATTTTCATTGCCTAATTGGAGGAATTTTTATTAAGAACCCCAATAATAGTTAGGGATGAAAAGAATCTTCAATAGTGGAGTCTGGCTGCGTCTTTATCTATAGAAGATAGAATGAGAAAATTGACTAGGAAAAAGAAGGAACAACTGTATAGAGGGTTAGAGTTCCGCAAGTCGCAAGTCGCTAAGGAAACACGAAGATGCTGATCTATTATCCCTTTGCTACCGAGGTCACCTGCTATGTAGCCAAAACATCAGAGAAGGAAAGAAACAAGAACGTGCAAATTTGATGGACAATCTATGGAGCATTCAGTTAGTAGGATTCTATAATTAATGAAGCTCAGACTGGCTAGTCATCTTACTGAACGTGAATAAATTAGAAAAAGTGCACTCTTATTATTTTGTGTTGATTGCTTTAGAAGATCTGTTAGATGTAGAAATTATCATGAGCTATCTTTTCTACTACTTGAGAAGTGAGCTAAACTTGTACCTTTAAAATGCTTTATGAATATTTTATTTTTAATTTTAATTGAGTCAATGTTTGTTCCTTATTTTTAGGAGTTAGTTAATTTTTAATTATGGGTTGGAGTAGTGGATTAAAATTAAGATAAAAATGTTAGTGGGTAGTTATTTTTTTAAGTTTTATATATTGTAAGTTTCTCATTATTTTACAATCAATAATACAGAAGTATTTTTGCTTCAAGTACGTTACTATGCTACGTTTCTCTATTCTAAACAACCAACCATTGGTATCTAGAGCCTTTTTTCTTGAGGAACCTGTGAGAGAAAAATCTCAAATTTTTCAACAATAACACCATCAGCCTTTGATGGTGAAAATTATCAAATTTGGGCGGTACGAATGGAAGCCTACCTAGAAGCTCTGGATCTATGGGAGGTAGTTGAAGAGGATTATGAAATTCCTGTTCTACCTGGCAATCCAACAATGGCTGAAATCAAGAATCACAAGGACGGAAAAACCAGAAAAGCAAAGGCAAAGGCGTGCCTTTTTGCTGCAGTTTCACCAACCATTTTCACTTGAATCATGTCTCTAAAGTCAACCAAAGCCATATGGGATTATCTCAAAGAAGAATATGATGGAGATGATCGAATTAAAGGCATGAAGGTGATGAATCTCATTAGAGACTTTGAATTGCAAAAGATGAAGGAATCTGAAACTATTAAGGAGTATTCTGAGAGGCTTTTGAACATAGCAAACAGAGTAAGATTGCTTGGTTCTGAATTTAAGGACTCTTGTATTGTTGAAAAAATTCTGGTTACCGTACCTGAAAGGTTTGAAGCTACCATAACCACCTTAGAAAACACTAAGGATTTTTCCAAGATCACTCTTGTAGAGCTTCTCAATGCTTTGCAGGCACAAGAGCAATGAAGGGCCATGAGGCAAGAAGGTGCCATTGAAGGAGCCTTGCAAGCCAAACATCATGAGAATGCATGGAACAACAAGAAAATTTTTATAAGAAGAATCAAAATCCTACTGGAGAATCTTTAGCCAACAACAAAACAGGATTCAAGAAGGGATTGGTATACACATAGGTTAATGTATTTATAATAATAAGAATGTGAGCTAAGCCCAAATACAAATGAATATGTAAAATAAAATAATAAGAATAAGGATTATGTTTCCCTAATAAACATATAGGGACTATGTTTCCCTAATTAACATAAACACAATATCTAACAATTAGAAAGGTCAATAGGGCTGAGGACATGTCCTTTCACAGTGATGTATTTGTTGTTCCTTCTAGTTATAATGCTAGGGCCATAATCATATCATGGGTGACCATGGACAAACCAGGAAACAGTTTAATACATTATTGGAATGAGGAGGACCTTCTTGACTATGAAGACGAAGAAGAAAAGGAGTCTGAAGGTGTTAATAAAATCAACACTCTCAAGAAGAGTTATGTTGGAATTCATAGTTCAGGATTAAGATATTTTTTTTCTGAAGTCTAATTGACCTTAAATGGACTTTTGCCCTCCCTAAAGTAAGGAGGAGTGTTAGGAAAATGTGTTAGGAATATTTTATTTTTAATTTTAATTGAGACAAAATATGTTCCTTATTTTTAGGAGTTAGTTAATTTTTAATTATGGGTTGGAGTAGTGGATTAAAATTAGGATAAAAATGTTAGTGGATAGTTACTTTTTTAAGTTTTAAATATTGTAAGTTTCTCATTATTTTACAATCAATAATAAAGAAGTATTTTTGCTTCAAGTACGTTACTGCTACGTTTCTCTATTCTAAAAAACCAACAATTTCCTTAGCTTTTGCAGATTCAACTTTATCCGAGGAGACAATGGAAAAACTTTTGTCTGGTAAGTTCCTATTTAATGCTGCTTATTATCTGCTGTAACTTGAACGTGTATTCTGATTGCTCCTTCTATACCAGTTAAACTGGTTTATGTCCATGTCATCATAATGTAAGGCTGATATATTTTCATATTCTTACAGGACAAGAAATCAGCTTTGATGATTTATCTCTTGAAGAAAAGAAACTGTTTCATAGAGCAATTGCTTATGGGGAATTGAGCAAGATGATTAAACCATGGGATCCATGGTGGTCAAAGCCTTCTGCCAGAAAAATCCGTCTCAGTAGTGAAGGAACTCAGCTCGTTCAACTACTTCCCGAGAAGGATTTGCCAGATGATATTGGAGCTGAAGAATTCAGTGAAGTTCCTACAGGGCCTGAAACCCCGCTTCCTCCTCTAAGCAGTCTTAGTTCTAGGGAGCCATCACCCCTTTTGACTGTTCACCTAGTTGATATTCTATACAGCTACTGTTTCACCCTTCGTCTCTACAATGGAGATTGGAGATCAGATGCCCTTGGGTCAGTAACAGTTGTATTGAGTCTGTCCTCGGTGTTGGGTCAAGGTGCTCAGCCAGAGACAGTGCTAGAAGCCCTTTCTCATTTCTTGGAGCAGGTATGCTGTCCAGCTTACAGACACGTGGGAGGATTGCAATTTGGTTTGAGTGTCATTGATGATGTAATCAGTGTACTTAGTTTGGGAACTTCTGCTTTGGTGTGTGCCCTTTGTGATATGCATCGGTTGATTCAAGAAGGGGAAAAAGAGGCCAGATCAGAAAGGCCAAGAAAGTCACGGAGGGATGGGATTCGAAGGGCTATAAAGCTAGCAGAAAGGAAGATATATTTCATCATGTGTTGGGTTCATGAGCAGCCAGAGGAAGCCTGGTCTTCTTTAGCTGCCATTGTAAGAGCAGAAAAGGCATCAGCCATGGAATTTCAGTCGAGCAATAAAACTGAAAAATTGAACAATAAAGCAGAGGCCAAAGGCAAACGTTTAATTGAGGAGATTTAATGATTTTTGCTCTCTCTTTGTAAGATTAATCTTTTATGTTATGATAATTACGGGCTTCAATGATTTTCCTATTCCAAATCAAACGGGTTAATTGAAACCTGTGTTGTCCAGTTCCAGATGCTGGGACAGCTGAATTATTATTTGAAGGCAATGATGACTGAGGTAAAATGAGGTTAATCTAGTACTATGACAAGGGCGGAATCCAATGCTTAAATACTTTAAAATAATGTTCATCAACACTTCTAGAAAACAAATCAAATAGCTGAGGGTGATTATAGAAACTTTTCTGTATCTGCTCTCACTCAACAGAAAGAGCATGCAATGTCTTCATAACATTAGAATCGAATCTAGTAGGATGAATTTAGTGTTGAAGAGTATAAATGTTTTTTTATAGGTTTTAATTCAAATGTTATTGGACCCTTTATTTCTTTCATAAAGTGACGGATGGTGTTTATTATTAGGCAGTTTCTGCCTGCCCCTTCCTTTTTTCTTCCTGCACCTTCCTTGTTTCTTCCTGCATCCATAAAATCTTATATCTTTATTTTACCCTTAATCTCCATCATTCTTCCTCTTTCTTCTTCCATAAGCACATCATTGCACCTCCCCTATCTTTAATATTGTGCGCTGCGGTTTAGGTTGTTTTTGATTGGTGGCTGTGGATGTATTGTGTAGAGCTGGGATTTGGATTGTTTCTGATTGATGGTTGTGGAGGTGTTGGGATTTAGGTTGTCTTTGATTGGTGACTGTGGTGCTGTATGGTGTTGGGGTTTGGGTTGTATCTAGAGGTGTTGTTCTTGGAGGGAGGGGTCCCGGATGAGGACGTGGAGGTTAATGTTGTCTAAGATACCAAAGTTCTGATCCATGGTTCAAGTGAGAATGAACTAATCAACAAAGAGTGTGTGATTTCGGAAATTTGATTTGTGAGATTTTCCAATGTTTGATGAATTAATTAGTTTGTGATTTATAAAGAAGTGCAATACAAGATGGAAGAGCCATTCTTGATTTTGGTTTGGCTGTTCCCTTCAAGCACCTTTCCTTTTCTTCCATTTTTTCCAAATTCGTTTTCCAGAAAAAAAAAATATATAAAAAAAATTATTCTCTTTGATGAATTTAATTTATATTTTTAATTTTAAAAAAGGTTATAAAAAACAGAAAACAAGAATAAGAAGTAAGTCCAAGTCGTGTATTTATAAAAAAAACAAAAAGTTCATAAATACATCTCGAAAACCTAATCCGTAAGGTATTTTTGAATTTGAAAATACCCATGACATTCGTTCCGGAATTTCTTTTATATTTTAGAATAAGGGTTAAATATGTTTTTAGTCATGATATTTTAGGGCGGTTTTGATTTTAGTCCATTTTTCAAAATAAGGTACAATTTATTCCTTTATCTTTAAGAAATCTTGGTTTTAGTTCTCTAAAACTAATACCGTTAAAAATCTGCTGATGTGTCTAATGTGTGTCCACGTGTGATTGCTTTTTTGCTGACATGTGTTAAGTGATTTGGGGTTTTTTACATTATAGGGATTTAATTTTCACGAATCAGATTTAGGAATGAAATTGCTGCCTCTTTAATCTGGAATGAAATTGCTGCTCAAAATCAGTTAGGGTTCGTGTTCCTATTGCGGTTCGTTCTTTGCATTTGGTATCGTATTGGTGTGGTTTCATTGCGCGTGCATTTTGTGTGAAAGAAAGGCGATTCTCTGTGGTTGTTGAACAAGGTAATTATCTAGTTTTAGTTTAATGTGTATTCTCTATGGTTCGTTGAATAAGAAAGGTGATTATGTGTGTAATGTGCATTTTGTTGTGCATTGTCAGTCTAATGTGCAAGTTTTCGTTTGACCATGTAGGAAAAATGGTTTTTGACGTGTGTCTATATCATATGGGGAAGTTCATGAAGAATAAAGGTCTAGAATATGTGGGAGGAGAGATACATGTTATTAGGGGAATCAATCCCGACATGTGGTCATACTTTGAAGCGGTGAGATTTGTTAGAGAATTCAAGTATGATGGAGAGTTCAAGCTTTGGTGGAAGGGTTCGAAAGAAAAGGCAATGAACAACCTCAGACCACTCACAGATGACAGAGAAGCCATTTTGTTATCTAACTATCCAGAGGCAAATAAGGAGGAAGTTGAAATCTATGTTCAACATCTCCAACCCAGTCAGGCAGAGGAAATTACTTTTCTTACATTTGGTGAGGAGGTAGACGAAGTAGGAGTAGAGGAGATGGAGGATGATATGGAGGAAGAGGTTCTTATGGATGAAGAACATGATTATGTTGTTGAAGAATATAACTCAGTGGATGAAAAGGATATTGGTGGGGTGGAGGGAAATGTTGAAGTAGAAGACTTGCTATTAGATGACGAAGAGGAAGAGGGGAATGTTAAGGGAGAAATGGTGGAAGAGGAAGAGCAAGAGGAATAGCAAGATGAAGAGCAAGAGGAAGAGCAAGCTCAAGAGGATGAAGAGGACAATGTTTTTTAGGGCGAAGGGGTGGAAAATGTTGATGACAGTGAAGAGGAGAGAATGACAAATGATGATGATGGATTTGGGATGGACAATGAGACAGTGGAGAAAGAGAGAAGAAATATTAATCCAGTTTTGGATAGGTGGAAGAGAATGAAAAAGAAAAATAAAATTGTTAGGAGCATATTTGAAGATAGTGAGGGGGCATTTGTGATTGACGAAGAGGTTGGACAACTTGAGATAAATGAAGATTATGATACCGATGAGTTTTCCTCAAATGTAGATAGTGATGAGGATGTGAGGGAGAATAAGAGGCACTTTTCAAATTATAAAGCACAAGATATGACGAGGGGCTTCAATTTTAGATTGGGAATGAAGTTTAAGTTTTTGAAGGATTTTAAGAGTGCACTACAGGAGCATAGTGTTTTGAATGGAAAAGAAGTGAAGTTTGTCAAGAATGATTTGAAGAGAGTAAGGGAAGTTTGTAAGAAGGGGTGTGGTTTTCTTATTATGGCTAGCAAGGTAGGAAGTAGCCAAACCTTCAGAGTGAAAACTCTAGTTGGGCACAAGTGTGGAAGGGCTTTTGGTAGCAAAAGTGCAAGTGTAGAATGGATTGCATAGGTTTTGGTTGACAGATTTGTGAATGTAGCAGGCATGACAATTATTCAAATCATAGATGAAATAAAAAAGTCATATAGTGTTGGAATAACTCATTGGAAGACTGGAAGAGCTAAGAAAATTGCAATGGATTCTTTAGTGGGTGATGGAGAACGACAATATGCTCGTCTTTATGACTATGTGGCTGAGTTATTAAGAGTCAAGGCTGAAACCTTCAAGATTAAGTTCAATCAACCCCAACCCACCTTGCCACCAAGGTTTGGGTCATTTTACGTGTGTTTGGATGACTGTAAGGAGGGGTTTTTAGGTAGTTACAGACCATTCATTGGGGTAGATGGTTGTCACTTGAAGACAAGTTATGAAGGTCAGTTGTTAGTTGCAGTAGGAAGAGACCCTAATGACCAGTATTTCCCACTAGCTTTTGCTGTGGTAGAAAATGAATGCAAAAACACATGGAGGTGGTTTTTGACACAACTGCTTGATGATATTTGAGGCATAGATTGTCAAAGGTTGATCTTTATTTCGGATCAACAAAAGTTACATTAAAATTTTTACTTTAGTTACAAATATCATTTGATTATGTAATAATGAATGATGTAATATGCTTGCAGGGATTAATGTCAGTTTTTGATGAAATCTTGAATGGAGTGGAACACAGGCTGTGTTTACGCCATTTGTACAACAATTACAAGAAAAAAATTGGTGGAGGCCTGCTCATTAGAGACCCTATGATGGGGCTGCCAAGGCAACATACTATAAGGAATGGGAAAAAATGGGTGAGTTAAAGAATCTGAATGTTGATGCCTTTAATTGGTTAATGACTATACCAACTAAAAATTGGTGTAAACATGTTTTTAGTGCTTATCCTAGGTGTGATGTGTTGATCAATAACTTGTTAGAGTCATTTAATAGTACTATTTTATTGGCAAGAGACAAACCTATAATTACAATGATGGAATGGATTAGATCATACATAATGAGTAGGTTTTCAAGCCTTAGAGAAAAAGTTGACACATATCATGGTGCTGTTATGCCTAAACCGAGGAAAAGGTTGGATAGGGAGGTTGAAAAGAGTGGGAATTGGCTTCCAGTTTGGGCAAGGGGTTCACAGTTTGAAGTAACTCATGGCTTTACAATGGACAAGTTTGTAGTTGATTTAAGTAATCACACATGTACTTGTTACTTTTGGGATTTGGTAGGAATACCATGTAGACATGCTGTTGTTGCCATTCATTACAAATTAGAAAACCCAGAACATTATGTTCATCCTTACTATAAGAAAGATGCTTATGGAACTTGTTATGCACCTATTATAACTCCTATCAATGGACAACAACTTTGGCCTACATCTGACTCTGCACAACTACTACCTCCCATTTATAAAACACCTCCTGGGAGACCAAAAAATTAAGAAGACGAGAAGCTGATGAATATGTCAACCATTCAAAATTGTCAAAGACAAATATTGCTATGAGATGTAGTAGTTGCAATTCATATGGACACAATGTAAGAAGTTGAAAAAAGAGCCAGAAAAGAAAGGTAAATCTTCTTGGTAATGTTATTTACAAGTTCATTTATTTACAACTATGTGTTATCTAACTACCTTACTCCTTTTCATAGGACACAAGGGGTGCATCTGCATCAACAACTGCATCAGTTGGAAGAGGACCTGCATCAACTGCATCATCTGCTGCAAGGGGAGCATCTGCTGCAAGGGAAGCATCTGGAAGAAGGGGGGCATCTGCATCATCAACATCACAAGCTGGAAAGGGATCAGGCAGAGATGTAGGGGCTGCATCAACATCACAAGCTGGAGGGTCTGCAACTATGCATGAAGGGGGAACAAGAGAATCCTCAAGACTGGCTGGACAAATTCTAGGGTCTCAAGCAAGTTGTAATTGATTTTGTAGTGTAGGAATGTCAATTTTTGTAGTGGATGTGACTTTTTAGACAATGTGTAGTGGAGATACTATTTATTTAAAGTAAGCCGTAGCACTTGCAGTAGTGACAGTGACTTTTTGTACACAATTAGACCACTTATTTGTCCTGTAGTAGCACATGCAGTGTTATTTAAACTATGCTGGGACCACTTTTTGTATGAGTTGTTGATTATTGAATGTGGACCACTTTTGCCTGATGTTTGCCTGCTATATTGGAAATTTGTAATAGCTTAATTCAAACAGGCTATCTACCATCACTGTGCTTTATTCGGTGTTGAAAGGTGTTGTACTCAATAAGCATTCGGTGTTGCATTCAATAAGCAGTCGGTGTTGTACAATTGTTAGTTCCAGTGCAATTATTTCGTACCAGACACACTGTTCGGTGCTTTTATTTATACTTATCAGGTTCATCAAAGAGTGTTATTTAGTAGTATCATAATTTGATTACTTTAGCTCATCAGTCACAACCAAAATTGTCAATAAATTAAATCCTATATGCCAGATTTACAATGGAACTGATGTTCATCCTGGTAAGTGCACCTTCTATGCAGATAACATTGGTGCACAATCTTTTTCAAAAGGAATAGTCTTTATGAAAGAGTTTTTGAAAATAAGCAAATATTACTCCAAAAATGATGAACCAATTGTGTTATTGGATATGGTTGGAGTAAATATCTCTGTAAGTTATAATTAGTCTCTGCATGTGTTATAAGTAAGATTATGCAGAAATTAAAAGTCTTCCAGTACATAAGCTAATTATAGTTTATGGAGAAACTGGTTTTATATTTCGTATAACACCTTCTAAATTGCCCAATTCATTCAATAGTAACTGTCATTTATCATGAAGAGATACAAGTTTTGTTGCTTATTTAACTATCATTTAACTGTCATTGAATGCTGAGAATAAAAAATTCAGAACAAAGGGATCCAAAGAGTACGGTTATGTTCAGCAAAGGTTGAATCTCAGATACAGACATTGTGAAACCAATCCAAATAAGTTAGGAATCCGCCAGACACACAGGCAATGCAAGAAAACAATTGAACTGGGCACAATTGAACTAAACTTCCACATTTCATTCAATTTAAAACTTCATAGTACATCCACAACACAACATTACCTATCTAATTACAATTTATCTTCAACACAAACATCATAGAAAACGTCACTGTTAATGCCCATGAGAATACAAAAAAGACCAACATCATTTTGAAATTTTTTTCTCTCTTGCTCTAATTTCTTCTTCAACTTCTCTTTCTTCTTCCTTAGATCCAACACAACATTTTCAATACACACTTCAACTTCTTCACTCTTCCTTTGTAAGCTTCCTTCAATTTCAAAATCTCCTTCATCAACCCATTCAAAGAAGTTACAGCTTGAATTACTCTGCAAAAAAAAAATTACAGATCACGAATACAAACTTCACCACAATATAAAACATTTATTCTCACTTACTGCCCAATTTCTACATCTATAAAATAGTCTCCCTTTGTTCTTCAATGTAGTTGCCTTCAACAACAACAATCTTTCCCCACAACTACAATTTCTTGAAGCTAAGTGAGAGGAGGATCCACATGTTTGGGATATTCCAGAACCTATGCTCCTTCGTGTGCAACCAGTTCCTCCTCTATCAGCTTTCATTTCCCTTTAACAGTGATTTCAAAAGTAAATCAAGTTCGACTATACCTAACAAAACCCTATATCCCAAATCCATCCATCTATTCACAAGAAAACAAAGAGGAAAATAAACTTACGTGCCCAACTACACTAATGCTCAAGAAGATGATATCCAACCTTCTACAATTCACCTCCAACCCTTCTTTCTAGCTGAAATGATGTCCTCCTCTTTAACACCACCACGAACCCTAACTGATTTTTAACACCAATTTCAATCTAAAAATCCCTAAATTTTAAGTGTAACATGTTAGCAAAAAAGCAATCACACGTGCCAAGAGAGAGGCAGCAGAACTGTAAACACACGTAGATAGACGTTAGACACATCAGCACATTTTTAACGGTGTTAGTTTTGGAGGACTAAAACCAAAGTTTCCTAAAGATGAAGGACTAAATTGTACCTTACTGTGAAAGAGAGACTAAAACCAAAACCGCCCCAAAGTATATGGACTAAAAACATACTTAACCCTTAGAATAACTATTTCGGGAAGTACTTTTCGAAAGAAAAAAATTTCAGGTAGTGTTCTCATTTTTTTTTATATATATTTCGAAATGAGTATTTTGGAAGGCATATATGTGAAATTAAAGCACTATCTGCTTACGAGCATATAACGAAGAAGAGTTTATTTCCACTCTGAAGAATTTTGTAGAAATTGTAGAAATTAATATTAAAACAATAAAAAAAATGGAGTTATTAAGAGGAAAAGAAAATCATCATGATTATGTTTCGTTATATGTTGATTGAAATATATATGTGCCCATTAGCCAGAATCAATAAAATGGTGTATTCACAATCTCAATAGAAATCCTACAACAATAATGTAGGACAAAATTCCTGAAGAAGCATTGAGTGAAATGAAACCATATGTTGATTATTTTCAGGTATGTGGATGTCTAGCTCATGTTCATACGCTAGACTAGTGGTGGATCAAGTTGGATGGATGACAATAGTATGAGATATGTCTCTCTTGGAGTTAGTGATGAATTAAAGGTATACAAATTATTTGATCTAGTTAATAAAAAGATTATAATCAACATAAATGTAATCTTTGAATAATAGAACATTTGGAATTGGAAGAAGAAAATCAATAAGGTATTTTAGATTAGGGGAAAATGAAGACTATTGAGTGACACACCTTAAGAGAGTGAAGTAGAAAATGCGGAGCGACGGGGAATAAAGATGCCAAATGCAAAAGAGAAATCAACAAATTTAAAACAAGACTAGTAGCAAAAAGATATGTACGACAACATAAAGTTAACTACACAGAAGTATTTGAACCAGTTGCCAAAATTGATACTATATGCACAATACTTTCAATGGTTGCAATAGTATCTTCTTCCATGGAAAACTCAAAGATGAAATACATGTGCAACAACCAGTTGGTTTTGTGAAGATAGATAAATAAGAGATGGTGTACAGGTAGAAATTCACTGTATGGTAAGTATTCTTTGTCTTCATTGACTGCATCTCCATTAATTATTCTTTCTAATAAATGAATTTATTCTTGATTCTATTGATTAGGATTTAATAACTTATACTGATGGATGAGTCAACAACTAAACCTACTCCAAATGTTAATGTCAATGACAAGGAGGATGACGTAACTCATAATGAGGTTGAAGATGATAAGAAAATGTTCAACTTAATAACCAAAAAGATAAGTCAACAACTTCTGATTCTTGGAAATATTTTAATAGGATTGAGGTTGGTGATGATGGAAATGAGAGGACAAGTTGTAATAAGTGTAACCAAAAATACATAATTGGTAGAAAAAAAATATGACATTCTCATTTGAAGCGTTATATTGAAAAGGTTTAATCATTCAGGAGGTCCTTATTTTCGGGGAGAATATCAATTTAGTCCTTTTCTTTCTCGGTGTCTCAATTAGGTCCTATTTTTATGAAAATTGCAACAATTCGACCCTTGTCGTTAAATTGAGTCTAACAGCGTTAGTACGTGGTTGACGTGGCACGCTAGACTTTTATCACCGTTGCCACGTCAGCATCTCCATCAACAATTTTCATAACAGAAACCCTAATTCCCAAACCCTTGCTACCATGCGCCACCACCGCCATTCTCGCTGACAACCATCCTCTTAACCTTCGCCGTGAACCTCCATGGCCACCACAAGCCCTCTGTCACTCTCGTCCTTCGTCAAACACAAGCTTCTTCATCCGGCAACCATGGCAGCCCCACCACCCATCACCCTCGCCACTACAGCGTTGTCGCACTTGAACTACAAGCCGTCGTGACTTGTCCTCCATTATCACCATCTTCGCAAGCTCTGCAACCAAACAGAATCGCAGCTAACATCAACAAAATCGAAACCAGAGGATTGCGATTCAGGAAATCTCGCAAGCGCCACCCAAACGCCATCGCGCCATCAACATCGACGAGCTCCTCCTCCATTCGCGAAACCCTTCACGTCACCATCGACCTCGCACCATACCAGTCAGGTTGCCATCACCTCGCAAGCTTCCTTGCCGCTACCATCCAAGCTTCGTTCATCATCAATGTGGACCTGCAATTACCAAATTCCAAAAACCCAAAATTAGAGGAAACGCTTCGCGCCACCACGTTCTCGAAAGCCTCCTCCTTAACGAAGCCACTTTCACTATTCTCACAAGTCATCAACCTCCACACCTGCAAACAGAGACTCGCTCAGCAACTAATCAAAATCGCAGCGAACATCAACAAAAATGAAACCAGAGAATTGCGATTCAGGAAATCTCGCAAGCGCCACCCAAACGCCATCGCGCCATCAACAGTGACGAGCTCCTCCTCCATTCGTGAAACCCTTCGCGTCACCATCGACCTCGCACCATACCAGTCATGTCGCCGTCACCTCGCAAGCTTCATTGTCGCTGCCATCCAATCTTCGTTTATCATCAATGCGGGACCTGCAATTACCAAATTCCAGAAACCCAGCAGAAACCAAAATCAGAGGAAAAACTTTGCGCTACCACATTCTCGAAAGCCTCCTCCTTCACAATTAGGGTTTCTGTTTGCCACGTCAGCATCTCCTTCAACCCTTCTCCTTCAGTCTAGCGTGCCATGTCAATTAAGAAACTGAGTCCAGTGTGCCACGTCAACCATAGATTAACGTCGTTGGGCCTAATTTAATGGCAAGGGCCCAATTGTTGCAATTTTCACAAAATTAGGACCCAATTGAAAAACTGAAAGAGAACGGGACGAAATTGAGATTCTGCTCGAAAATAAGGACTTCCGGAATGATTAAACCTATTGAAAAATATAGTAAAACTAAATGTGAAGATGTGAGGCAAATGATACTCAGACAAGGGAAATTGAAATCCAGAAAAATAGATCAATTGGTTTCTCATAAGATGTGTATAAATTTAATTATTCAGCCCAACAGTTGGGATAATAGTCCATTTCAGTCAATTTCAGTTTGTTTTCATGTAAATTTTCATGTTTATTAGATTTTATGACAAAATAAAAGAATAAAAACTTTTTAACTAGCTTGCGGTATAAATTTCAACCTGTTTTCAATTGGTGGACCAATCTCACTCGACCTGTTTTAAGAAGACTTATATCGTTTTAGGCTTAAACAAACCTAATTGACTCATTTTGTCACCTACAATTCATGTTCAAACCTATAAAATCACACACACACATACACACACACATACATACATACATATATCTATATATATATATATATATATATATCTATATATCTATATATATATATATATATAGATATATATATATCTATATATATATATATCTATATAGATATATAGATATATATATATAGATATATATATATATATAGATATATATATATATATATATATATATATATATCTATATATATATATCTATATATATATATATATATATATATATAGGGTTTACTAACGCCCGTACGCCTGTTTTTCAGTTGGGACATTTTAGCAATGTGTACCGGATTTTAGTAAAAAAAAATACCCTCGTATATTATGGATTCTAAGTTTTAAAGTCAAGGGTATTTGAATAATTTTCATTCTCAAAACTAAAAAAAACAAGAAACCCAAAACCCTTACTCACCTCCCTCATGGTAGATCCAACTGAAAAAAAAATCAGAAATATTTATCGTTAAACAATTTACCTTTGTAAAGAGTTGAGTCATGACATATTCGCCTTCAGGCAAAGGTTCATTCAAGATCTCTTCAATTTCATCATCTTCATTAACCTCTCTAATTTCATCATCTGTAGATGTTGAACCATGATCTCTTAAAAAACCTTCAGGCTAATTACCGATTCCTTCTCATGTCATTATGCTATTGAAAATTAGATAAAATTAGATAAGAAAAAAATTATAAAATGAAAACTCATTATAAAATCATTTTTTGTAAGAAATTGTTTAACAACGAGTGTTTCTGATTTTCTTCCAGGCGAATTACCAATTCCTTCATATGTCATTATGCTTGTGAAAATTAGATAAAATTAGATAAGACAAAAATTATAAAATGAAAACTCATTATAAAATATTGTTTTTTAAGAAATTGTTTAACAACCCGTGTTTCTGACTATTTCAATTGGGGCTACAGTAAAGATGACAGAGAAAATGTTGGAGCGAGAGAGATGAAAGAGAAAGGGTTGAGAGGAATGAGAGAGGTGAGTACAGGTTTGGGGGTTTCTTTTTTTTTTTAGTTTTGAGAATGAAAATTATTAAAATACCCTTAACCTTAAAACTTAGAATCATAAGGGTATTTTTGTTTATTAAAACCTGGTACACATTGTTAAAATGTACTAACTAGAAAAATAGACGTAAGCGCTTTAGCAAACCCATATATATATATATATATATATATATATATATATATATATAAGATTATTTAAATACTTAAAAGGAGCACATATATTATAAAAAGGGGTAAACAAACACAACTATAATTGTTTATACAAATAATAGTTTTGTTGACGACATACATGATGAAAGGAAGAATTTTTATGAATGTGTATTTTTCTTAGGGTCTAGAAGAATTTCATGCTCCTCTAAGAAGCAACTAACGATAACATTAAAGTTGAACATATAATTACTGTATTTTGTTCATGCCAATACATTTAGACTGAAAAGGTAACGAAGAATCTTGGTTTTAAAGAATAAAAAAATACTGTGGTTTTATGTGATAATTATTTAACCATCTAATTATCTAAAAATTCAAGGGTTATATATGGTTTTAGTCCCCCAACTATGAAGCCATTTTGTTTTTCGTCCCTCTTCCAAACTTTGATACTCTTTCGTCCCTCACCTTAAGGAAACTATAAGTTTTATTCCCCCAAACCAAACGGCGTTAAAAATCTGGTGAGTTGGCTAATGGCTAGCCACATGGATGACATGTATCCTTTTTATTCTTTGCCACGTGTTTTTAAATTTTAATTGAAATCAGATGATGGAGAGGGTTTTTATACTTAGTAAGTATTGGGGATTTTTGTTTTTTGTGAATCAATTGGAAGGGAAAACTGTGTTTTATCTTGAAAACGCGATTAGGGTTCATGTTCGTGTTCCATCAAAGAAAAGCTTGTGCATTGTGTGTGAAAGAAAGAAAGGCTACTCGAAATTTTGTTGCTTTCGTTCTGGGTTAGTGTGGCTCCATTGCTTTCTGCGCATTGTGTGTGAAAGAAAGGCGTTTCGAAGAAGGTAAGTTTGTTCCTTTTGTTTTGTTTTAGTGTGGCTCCATTGCTTTTTGTGCATTGTGTGTTTAAAATTTTCATTTCACAATGTAGGGTTCGCAATGGCTTTTGACATTTCTCTGCATCACATGGGGAAGTTCATGAATAATAAGGGAGTAGAATATGTGGGAGGAGAAATACATGTCATAAAAGGGATTGATCCGGACAGGTGGTCTTACTTTGAAGCAGTGGGAATTGTTCGAGAGTTCAAGTATGATGGAGAGTAAAAGCTGTGGTGGAAGGGGTCAAAACAAAAGGCGATGAACAACCTGAGAATACTCAGTGATGACAGGGAAGCAATGTTCTTGAGTAACTATGCAGAGGAAAATAATGATGAGGTTGAAATCTATGTCCAACATCTGTAACCTAGTCAACTAGAAGAAATTACCTTTCTTACTTTTGGTGAAGAGGCAATACATGTAGAGGAGATGGACGAAGAGGTAAATATGAAGGAAGAGTTGAATATTGGTGACGAAGAGGAGGTTATTGTGGATGAACAACATGCATATGTTGTCGAAGAAAATTTTATTGTGGATGAAGAAGTTGGTTATGTTGGTGTGGTGGAGGGAATGTGGAAGTAGAAGATGTCCAAATGGATTACCAAGATGAAGATGGGAATGTTGGCGGCGAATATGTAGAGATGGGGAAGGATGAGGCTTATGTTGAAGAGGAAGAGGAAGAGGAAGAGGGCAATGATGTTGACGGTGAAGTGGTGGAAAATGTGGATGATAGTGAAGAGGAAAGAATGGCAAATGATGATGATGGGTTTGGGATGGAGGATGAGAGAGTGGAGGTACAAAGAAGAAACATTAATCCTGTTTTGGAAAGGTGGAGTACAATGAAAAAGAGGAAGAAAAGTCTGAGGAAAACTGTCAGGAGAAGAAATTCGGGTGGTGGTGAAGGGTCATTTATGATTAATGAAGATGTTGGAGATCATGAGCATGAGATAATTGAAGATTACAATACAGATGAGTTGTCTTCAAATGATGATAGTGATGAGGATAGGAGGAAGTTTCCAAAGTATAGAGCAGAGGATATGACAAAGACCTTTAAATTTAAATTGGGAATTGAGTTTAAGTCATTGAAAGATTTTAAAAGTGCACTACAGGAGCATAGTGTTTTAAATGGCAAAGAAGTGAAGTTTGTTAAGAATGATTTGAAGAGGGTGAGGGCAGTTTGCAAAAAGGGATGTGGATTTCTAATTATGGCTAGTAAGGTAGGAGGAAGGCAAACTTTTAGAGTGAAAACTCTTGTTGGACGTCACAAGTGTGGAAGAGTTTTTGGTAACAAAAGTGCAAGTGTAGAATGGATTGCACAAGTTTTGGTAGATAGATTTGTTAATGTGGGAGGCATGACAGTGAACCAAATCATAGATGAAATGAAGAAGTCATTTAGTGTTGGAATAAGTCCCTGGAAAGCTGGAAGAGCAAAGGAAATTGCAATGGACTCTTTAGTGGGTGATGGAGAACGACAATATGGTCGTCTTTATGATTATGTGGCTGAGTTGTTAAGAGTCAAGGCTGGAACCTTCAAGATTAAGGTGAATCGACCCCAACCCACTTTGCCACCAAGATTTGGGTCATTATACATGTGTTTAGAGGGTTGTAAACAAGGGTTCTTGGGTAGTTGCAGGCCATTCATTGGGGTTGGTGGCTGTCATTTGAAGACAAGTTATGGAGGTCAGTTGTTAGTGGCAGTGGCAAGAGACCCTAATGACCAATATTTCCCACTAGCTTTTGCTGTGTTGAAAGTGAATGCAAGGAGAGATGGAAGTGGTTTTTGTCCCTGTTGTTGGATGATATTGGGGGCATAGATTGTCAACGCTGGATCTTTATTTCAGACCAACAAAAGGTAACTTCAAATTCAACTTAATTTTGTATTTTCGTCATATTATGCACTAAAGGTTGTTGTGATTTGTTTGCAGGGATTAATGGTAGTATTTGATGAGATTTTGAATAGGGTGGAGCATAGGTTGTGTTTAAGGCATTTGTACAACAACTATAAGAAGAAATTCGGTGGAGGTTTGCTCATTAGAGACCTTATGATGGCAGCTGCAAAGGCGACACACATTCAGGAATGGGAAAAAAAAATGGGTGAGTTGAAGACTATCAATTTTGATGCTTATGATTGGTTAATGGCAATTCCAACTAAATGTTGGTGCAAACATGCATTTAATGCTTATCCTAGATGTGATGTATTGATCAATAATTTATCTGAATCATTTAATGGTACAATTTTGTTGGCAAGAGACAAACCTATAATTACCATGATGGAATGGATTAGGTCATATATTATGAGTAGGTTTGCAACTCTAAGAGAAAAATCAAACACATATCATGGTGATGTTATGACTCAGCCAAGAAAAAGACTGGATAGGGAAGTTGAGAAGAGTGGGAATTGGCTACCAGTTTGAGCAGGGGGTTCAAAATTTGAAGTCACTCATGGCTTTACTATGGACAAGTTTGTCGTTGATGTAAGTAATCATAGTTGTAGTTGCTACTTTTGGGATTTAGTAGGAATACCTTGTAGACATGCCGTTGCTGCCATACATTATAAATTAGAGAACCCAGAAGATTATGTTCATCCATATTACAAGAAACAAGCATATCAAACTTGTTATGCACCTGAAATAATTTCAATCAATGGCCAACAACTTTGGCCTAGATCTGAGACTGAACCACTACTACCACCCACTTATAAAACACCTCCTGGGAGGCCAAAGAAGTTAAGAAGAAAAGAAACTGATGAATATGTCAGCCATTCAAAGTTGTCCAAGAAAAATATTGGTATGAAGTGTAGCAGTTGTCATGCATATGGACACAATGTAAGAAGTTGTAAAAAGGGGCAGTCAAGCAAGGTAATTCTTCCTGGTCATGTTAATTACAAGGTAGTTTTTTTACAAGTATGTCTTATCTAACTACCTTTCTCATTTAACAGGACACAGGGGGTGCAAGAGGTTCTGCATCAGCTGGGAGAGGGGCATCTGCATCAACTGGGAGAGGGCTTAGATTTGCATCAGCTGGGAGAGGGCCTAGATCTGCATTAGTTGGGAGGGGGGCATCTGCATCAGTTGGGAGGCTTGGATCTGCATCAGCTAGGAGGGTTGGATCTGCATCAGCTAGGAGGCAAAGATCTGCAAGCACTTCACGAATGGGAGCACGCAGAGATGCAAGGGTTGAAAGACTGTATGGACAAATTGTCGGATCTCAAGCAAGTTGCAATTGATTTGGTAGTGGAATATGACTTTTTGTACTGAATGTGACCTACTTAGGGAGACCAGTACTAGTGGGAACAATATTTTTTGGACAACTTGTTTGGCATGTAGTGTAGCACATTCAATTAAAGTAGTCAAGGATCACTTGCTTTTGTAGACTGAATTGTTATGTTATTTGCAGTGATGTTGGACCACTTCGTATTGTTGACTGAATTCAATGTTAATTAAAGTGGTCGGGGACCACTTATTCATCACTGTCCACTTTAGTAATTGTGCTTTAAATTACTGTTACTGGTATTGTGCTTTAAAGTTGTTCTTATATTCAATGAACTGTGCCGGTGTATTGAATAAGCAGAGTACACCTATTATTGCAATCACATAACAAAAGTTACATAAAGTGGATTGGAAAGAACTTGTATAGATCTTTAGTTTATCATATCCATTTATAAAAACAATGGGCAGAATTAAACTTAAACAATGAAGGAAGATTGCGAACAATGCTTAACTTAACTTAACTTAACTGGGCAGAATTAAACTTAAAACTGATGGCAGAATTAAACTGGGCAGAATAAAACTTAACTTCCACATTATATTGAACTTAAAACTTCAAAGTACATCCACAAGACAACATTACCTATCTAATTACAATTTATCTTCAACATAAATAAAATACAAAACATCACTGTTAATGTCCATGACAATACAAAAAAAACCAATAGCATTTTGAAATTTTTTCTCTCTTGCTCTAATTTCTTCTTCAACTTCTCCTTCTTCTTCCTTAGATCCAACACAACATTTTCAATACACCCTTCAACTTGTTCACTCTTCCTTTGTAAGCTTCCTTCAATTTCAAAATCTCCTTCATCAACCCATGCAAAGAAGTTACAACTTGAATTACTCTGCAAAACAAAATTACAAATCACGAGTACAAACTTCATCACAATAAATAAAGCATTTATTCTCACTTACTGCCCAATTTCTACATCTATAAAATAGTCTCCCTTTGTTCTTTACTGTTGTTGCCTTCAACAACAACAATCTTTCCCCACAACCACAATTTTTTGAAGCTAAATGAGAGGACGATCCACATGTTTGGGACATTCCAGAACCTATGCTCCTTCGTGTGCAACCATTTTCTCCTCTATCAGCTTTCCTTTCCCTTCAACAGTGATTTCGAAAGCAAATCAAGTTCGAGTAGTCCCAACAAAACCCTAAATCCCAATGCTCAAGTTCGAATAGATTAAAACACGAAAACAAAGAGGAAAATGAACTTACGTGCCCAACTACACCAATGCTCAACAAGATGATATCCAAGCTTCTGCGTCTTTGCTCAAAACCTTCTTTCAAGTTCGATGATCTCGTCCTTGCTCAAAACCTTCAGACCAAACTTTTCAATGAACCACCTAATAAAGCAAACTTTACCAATGTCATCCATCATTGATTTCAATTAAAATTTAAAAACATGTGGCAAAGAATAAAAATGATACATGTCATCCACGTGGCTAGCCGTTAGCCAACTCACCAGATTTTTAACGCCGTTTGGTTTGGGGGACTAAAACTTATAGTTTCCTTAAGGTGAGGGACGAAAGAGTATCAAAGTTTGGAAGAAGGACGAAAAACAAAATAGCTTCATAATTGAGGGACTAAAATCATATTTAACCCAAAATTCAAAGATAGAAGAAGTAAATATATTGATGTTAAATTTTACTTTTTAGGAGACCTTGTTAAGGATGAAAACATTAAATTGAGTTACTGCAACATTCAAAATTAAGTGACTGATATAATAATAAGTTGTCTATATTTCATGTCATCTCATTTTTTTTATCATCAATTTAATATAATCTTCTCATAAATCGGCACATAGACAGATTGAATAAGAAACATAACAGTGTAAGACAGCGGAACTCTTGTTCGTGAGTAGCAGAAGATGGAGTCTCTGAAAGCAGCTATTCCAGAAAGCCTGAAGCGAGCGATAGAGGATAGCAATGTCGAGGATCTTCAAAGCACGTGCCCTTTTCTTCATCGCTTCTTTCTCCACTTCGACCCATTTCACCAGGTAAACCACCCAAATCTTCTCTATTCCCAACCAATAATCCCTAATTTCTTGTTGCTACGTATTGCTGTGATTCCAGATTATCGCTCAACTGGCTGATCCAAAGTATGGTCTGTGCGGTAAGAGTAAGGAAGATGCCTTGAAATCCAAGCAGCTTGGTAATGAATGCTTCTCCAACGCAGATTATGCCAAGGCCTTGGACTGCTATACTCAGGTTTCTTCGTCTTATTTATATTTTTCTTCAACTGTTCTCTCTCGTGTAGGTGATTGGAACGTGCCGTTCTTTCATAGTCAAACACCTTTAATGAATTGGACTGCTTTAATGAATCAGTTCTTTACTTGACCGCTTTAGTAAACAAGTTCAGAACAGTTCGGAATCGAACAACTTCCGAACTAGTGTGGATATTTTTGTTAGTTTGTAAAATCCGCTTCTGAAGTGCATTATGCAGTTGTTCTTTACTTCTACTTTTCAAAACATACACCTGTACATGATAGCATACACACATACCGGACTTGGGCAACTATAGGAGCTTTTGCTACCGCACATTGTTCATGGCAGCATCTCAAATAGCATTGTCAGAGATGATAATGGAACTACTTGTACCTGCAAGCAAGTTATTGTCCCGAAGTCATAAATTAGAAAACAAAAAGCATAAATTGGGGGTAGCAAATTTAATAACATGACATATGAGGTTTGGACACTTTACACTTTATAAGCTATTTGCTTCCAAGTTCCAACATTCAAGTTACTTCAGCAATGTTATCCATAGATCAAATTGTGGATTGAATTTTACATTACTGTCATGTGTGTACTTAGGGTAGAGGTTTTGTATAAATGTATTTCCATACTAGTAAGTATTTTCGTTGTAAGTTCTTTTCTAAGATGTAAAATAGAATAACTCAATCGAAGATTAATGATCATTCGATGGAATGCATTGTATGCCCCATAGGCTGCACTCTTCTCTTTACTGGGAGTTAATGACCATTTATAGTTATTAATTTGACATCAAAGAAGAGCTCGACCCATTGTTTTCTGTCCTAGTGATACAGGGTTGAACGTTGGAAATGTAAATGAAGATTGGGAATCATAAGCTTTCTGTTCTAGAAACAAAGGGCTCTAGAATTCATATAAGTATATAATTAGGAAAAGTGGGTGAAACTGTGAAGATGTCTTTGATACTTCCTTCACTTTGTGAAGTTAATATAGGATCTGCTTGTTAATGCATGTACACTCTCTGTATTAGTAAGGTCCACAAGAAATTTACTTGACGTTAGAGTGTGTTAGAAAGGTTTGTAAAAAATGTGTTGATAGCATTCTTCATATTATAATTGATTAAAAAATACATGAAAAGCTAATTTATGAAATTTAGGGTTAGATAGGCTTGGCTGGCCTGAATATTAGGAAACAATTTTTTTGGGTTGTCTTGGAATGAAACGGGATTCCATCATTCTTCTGATCAAATTTCTGTTCCCTTAGGACTGCTCGTTCTAGTGTAGATTACCTATCCGAGATTGGGAAGGTTACAATTCGTTTCCATCCCATCCAACAAAACATGTCTTAAAATAGTCACATTTTTTTTCTTACTATTTTATCCTGATATAAAACATTTTTAAATCAGCCAAAGTGTAAGTCTATTATATGACATTGGGAACTGTTAGATATATTATCTAACAGGAACCAATTTTTTATTCTTGTTTTATTGTGTTTAAGTGAAGAAAACTTATTAATCATGCTCTATCAAAATAAAAGTAATAGAATAGATTCATAGTGTCTTTTTTTTTTTCTTTTTTTTTTTTTTAAGTTTGTTTGAACATACTGTCACTCATTATTTATAAATATTCCTTACTTGCTCTTCTAATATGATGGATAGGCATTGCGTAAGGCTCCATTAGATGTTGGTGATATGAAAAGTAATCTTGTTGCAACATTATATATCAATCGGGCTACTGTATTGCATGTAAGTTCCATTTTAAATTTAGCCCTTAGTCCTTAACCATAATCACTAAAAATGAAAGACTTGACAATGCAGAGTATTCATGCATGTATGTTTCCTGCAGAGAATGAGTCTTTTAGTAGAATGCTTGCGGGATTGCACTCATGCTCTTCAAATTTGTCCAAGCTACTCAAAGGTGAAAATCAGCTGCAGCAGTTACCTGTTTTTTCTGTGTTTAACTTTTATATGTAGTTATCCACCTTTATTGAACATGTTGAGTTCTTGCATTTGTACTAGGTTTGTTGTAATATGTGCAATAATGTTTGTAGATCAAGTCATTCATGAGTGGTTAAAAAGAAATTTCAATATCTTTTTACTCAGTACTTTGCAGTGTTGTGGAAGTGTACATAAATGAGTTTAGTAGCAAAAAGAGCATTTTCATTTCACTTTGCCTCATTGCGGTATCTGAAACTTTATTGGAGTTGTAATAGAATTTCTGTTATTAACGTGATATTTTTACATGATTTGTTTCTTCATCCTAATTAATCAATATTTGTTGTGGTGCAAATGATCTTTTTGAAATGTGAGATGTAGGTTGCTGTGGCAAAAAATATGGATGCGAACTTAAATTCTAGTTTCAGTTATTCTTTTATTAATTTACTATTTTTTCCAAAGGCATGGTACAGGAGAGGTAAGGCAAATGCTTCATTGGGAAATTATAGAAATGCAATTTGCGACCTAAATGTGGCCAAGATTCTGGAACCTTCAATGGGTGGAAAGAGACAAATAGAAGGTGAACTAAAAATTCTTTTAGACCAATGCAAAAGCACAAGTGCGATAGTACAGATACAAGATAAGGAGAGCAGCTGCAATACTGTGGGTAAGAAGCTTTCCTTGTTTAGAACTTGAGCTGTAGACGCTAGTAAGTAACTATCTAGTTGGTCAGGCATGGTTGACTGCAGTTTCATTATGCTTATAGCATTGAACTATGTTTAAAGTGACATCTTGCATTCTAAATTGTTAGATCATAAGCACAGGGATTATTGTATAACTGTGAGTAACTTCTGTAGGAAGATTCTAGTATTCTCTAGCCAAGGTGTCTATTATAGGCTTTCTGTTATAGACTAATTTACTTGTGGAGTCAACACCTACGTACCCTAGATTCCTGAAATGGGTATGATACAATAAACAGGGATATAGGATGTTCTTTAACAATCAAGATACTACGCGACTTACATATGCCAACTAAAAATACATGCATGTAGAACCAAATTAGGGGAAGCACCCTATGCAACAAAACTAGAATTAACGCATGAATAACAACTAAATTAGAAATTAAGCATTGTTAATTCACAGTTCTCATGTGGTAACTTAAGAAAATAATTCTCCTTACAAGGTCTTCCCCTTTCTTAGGACATAATGAATTCATAGTTCTCAAATGCTAACTAAATAAAATGAATGATCTTCTACTCTATCTATTTTAACTTCTTTCCTTTCTGTCATGTTCATGGGTCCCTCCTGTCACCTATCCTTGTATACACTGAAAGGACCTTGTTTTTCACACTTCCTGGATATACTAAGATGGTAAAGTGCATTGTGGCAGGTGAGATGCCTCAAGTAAAGCTACAGTGTATCTCCATCCCTGATAAAGGAAGAGGCATGGTCTCATCATGTGTTATTTCACCAGGTTCTTTAGTTCATTCTGAAGAACCTTATGCTATGGTAATAAACAAGTATATTCTCTGTATATTATCATTAAATTTATTATTATGTCCAATTTTAGTGATGTTAATGGCTTCAATTTTTTAGGGTAGTGCTCAATTAGTTCTTTTAATTAATTTTTTTTGGCTAAAATATACATGACCCCTCCTTCAAGTTAGGTTCACGTGTAATTTTTCCCATTGGCTTTCAGTTGAAGTGTTACGTGACCGAGTAGAAGACGTAACGAAATCACCCACTCACACACTCAAAACAAGCAAAAGAATAATGAAAGAATGGAATTGAATGAATGTATCCCTTTTATTGATGGTAATATTTGAATAAACAAAAGTAAACAATAATTGGGAGCATAACCTCCGTCAATTATTTCTAATAATTGGGAGTATAACCTCCGTCAATTATCCTGGAGCATTTACAAAACTCACAAATCAAAAGCATACCCTTAACCCTAGACTCTAACTTTATTTATACTAATTATTTCCCGTCCATCTCTTACTAAATATTTCCTTATAATATATTTGCATTTAATATAAATATTTCTCATATATTTCCCTAGAATATATCTTTATTTAATACAAATCTTCCCCGTATATGTCCCTAGAATATTTCTTTATTTAATATAAATATTTCTCATATATTTTCCTAGAATATATCTTTATTTAATATAAATATTCCCTGTATATTTCCCTAGAATATATCTTTATTTAATATAAATATTTCCGTAGAATATTACTCTAGATATACTAAATATTTCCCCCCTTATACCCTAACAATACACTCCGCTGCAAAACAACCTTGTCCTCAAGGTTGGAAATTTGAAACTTGATCTTCTAGCTCCTTTTCATCATCGTGTTATCACATGAAGGGAATCCTCTGGCAACTGCCCTCCAAGTCAAGTCTGGAGGCTTGGGTGGTGGCAATTCCTCCTCCCATGACTTCCATTCTTCCCGGATTCTATTAGCTTCCAGCATTCTAGTCACCTCTTTTCCAGAATCGTAAGACCTGAGATAACGGTTTTCAATGTCTTTCAATGCTTCATGCCACTCTCTCCCTCCTGCCGGTGTATCAAAAATTGCAAGCCCCATTTTTTGTTTGCAGACCCACCTCCTCACAGAATCCATTGTTCTCTTCATGGAATTGATTCTTCCATCTGCCCTTCCTTCCAAAGCCTTCATTCTTCCTTCCAGTACTAGCCCGTTTGATTCTGGCAGTTCTCTCACGTTCAGTTCCGGCCGTCCTTTCACGTTTGGCTCCGTCAGCCCTCTACCGTTTGGTTCAGGGAGTCCTTTCCTGTTTGGAGTTTGGACGTATTCTTCCACGATCCCCGACTACTTACTGGTCGCCAGTCTTTCAAAGACTGACCCAATGTTTCTTTCTACGAATCGGATCACCATTGCCTCCTTTAAACCTTCCCAAGAAGGATTCTTGGTGTTCCCCTTCCAAAATCGGAACCAGAATCTGGCCTTTTCCTCCATACTGATGTAGGCTAGGCGTAACTTCTCTTCCTCTAACACCCTTTGTAGTTCAAAAAAATTATCAGCTCTACTGATCCAATTCAACGGATCAACCCCGTAAAAAATGGGTAACTTTACCCTTTTCCTCCAATTTTGTTGCTCCTTGTGGCATCCATTCTCTCTCTCGCCCTTCTCTTCCTCTCGCTGGTCCTCCTTTTTCCCGTTGACAGATCCCTAGCTTCCATCTGAATTTCCACCTAATTGTCGGTCTCGCCCTCCCATCATCCTCAGCAGTTCTTGCAAATCCTTGCGGACTGCCGCCATCTTCGTCTCCAATCCCCTCATGCACAGTTCCATGTTCTCTAGCTTTTTTTTTTCTCCTCTCTGACTATCTGGCAGGTCGGACCAATTGTTACGTGACCGAGTAGAGGACGTAACGAAATCACCCTCTCACACACTCAAAACAAGCAAAAGAATAATGAAAGAATGGAATTGAATGAATGAATCTCTTTTATTGATGGTAATATTTGAATAAACAAAAGTAAACAATAATTGGGAGCATAACCTCCGTCAATTATTTCTAATAATTGGGAGCATAACCTCCGTCAATTATCCTGGAGCATAACCTCCTTTACAAAACTCACAAATCAAAAACATACCCTTAACCCTAGACTCTAACTTTATTTATACTAATTATTTCCCGTCCATCTCTTACTAAATATTTTCCTAAAATATATTTGCATTTAATATAAATATTTCCCATATATTTCCCTAGAATATATCTTTATTTAATACAAATCTTCCCCATATATTTTCCTAGAATATTTCTTTATTTAATATAAATATTCCCCATATATTTCGCTAAAATATATCTTTATTTAATATAAATATTCCCTGTATATTTCCCTAGAATATATCTTTATTTAATATAAATATTTCCGTAGAATATTATTCTAGATATACTAAATATTTCTCCCCTTATACCCTAACATGAAGCAATCAACATCCTAAACCTATATTGTTGTCTACTATTCTATTTGAATAGTTACAAATTCTTAATTAATGTTGTCAAATTTGCACGTATACTACATGATCCTACAAGTAATGGAGACACAGTGAGCTGACATGCACAGTAGAAGGGGATATGTGAAGATCGGGATCATGTGATTACTTGTAAAATTGGTGCATGTGTCGATCCATTGCAGCAGCCAGGGTTTGTGTTTAAAATGCCCCTTTAGTATGTTAAAAGACCCAACCTGAAGAAAAACGCAACTCGTAAGATGAACCTTTTGCACTAGGGTTTCCATTTGCAAAACAGAAGAGAACCAAACAACTCTCATTGGTGCTCCTATCATTTACAAAACTTTCATCACCATCAACATGGTCGGCCATCACAACACTGATGTTGATGTCATTGTCGCAATGCTCGTGAACATCATGTCACCTTGCGTCAACATTGTTGACATTGCCTTTACCGTCATCATCATACTTTCTTGTCCATATTATTTTTAGTGCATGTACAGGTTTATAAATATAGTTTTTCATATACTCTTAACACATACAAGTCAAGTTACAATTCTTTAGTTACAACCTTTTATCTCCTTTTTTATCATCTTACAATTTTTGAGTTTGACAACATTGTTCCAAATGCTTTATAACATGAGAGTGCATTAGACCTACAATAAGAAAAAAGAACTGTTAGGAAAAAAACCTGTGTCTTTCTTCCCTTTACTTGGAGGTGAAATGATGTTCAAATAGAGTTGCAAAGTCGGATGGAGTTTAGATGAGTGTGCATGTGATTGAGAAAGAAAGAGTAAGATGTCAACTAAAGAGATTCTTTGGAACTTTTCTTTCTGCTTTATTTATGTTTATTGTGAAAGTCGTCTGCATGACACATACTATTTAGCTATCTAAATGAAATAGCAAGCAAGGTGTGATTTACACAACCATACAAACTTTGGGTGTTGCTTGCTTCAATTTGAAGCACAAGGGGTCACAAAATATGGAGAGATTTGTGAAAACAGACAAAACAAATGAGTTCTAATGAATAAAATCAATTTCTGCAGGCTGTTACAGAAATAAATTTTATACAGGATGTTAGAGATATTATATTTAGTTTATATTGTGTTTATGTTAATTAGGGAAACATAGTCCCTATATGTTTATTAGGGAAACATTGTTCTTATTTTATTTTATTTTATTCTTACATATTTATTTGTATTTGGGCTTAGCCCATATTTCTTCTATTATAAATAGAGAACCCTATGTGTGTATTTAACACAAGGGATTAATTCCAATATATAATTTTCATTATATTTAACACAGGAGAACCTGTAAATAACTCTAACTAACTGGTGGCAACTGTCTCTTAACAGATGTCACATTATATTGACCGAGTGACTGATAGGTTCAAGGGAAATGTTTATATTAGGAGAAATAAAAGGGACAAACATTTATAACTGTTTGTGGGTAGGTTTTGTTGTCTTAGACTTTTATAAAGTTTGTGTAGGCAGTTTTTTTAACAGTTTTTTAGGAAGTTTTGTAAAGGGAAGGCTAGGGAGAGTTTGGTCCTCTCGAAAGACCAGGGATAGTGTAGCAATTTAGATTATTGTGCTTGTTTCATTGTTAATAAAGTTTTCTGGTTTTTTTGGGTGAACCTCCAAGAACCTGTCTTGGAAGTCTTTACAATTTTAAATAAATTTGGGTACCTATCATTGGTATCAGAGCCACTTTTCTGGTGCTGTGGTGGTTGTGCGGCATGGTCAATACGAGAATGGAGGCAAGTTTGGATGGATTGGAGCACATAGTGCAAGAACAAGAACATGAAAATCAGAGAAGGTTCCAAAGGTTGGAGGAAATGCTTACAGGGCTGACAGGGTTGGTGGAATGTTTCACATCCTCTGATAAACAAACAACGAATAGTGCTTCTGTTGCCAAGGAAGACAATGCGGGCAATCTCAAGAATGATGGAGGGAATGCAAGTGAACGTTCAGGATTGACTGGGGAAAAATGGAGGAAGCTAGATATTCCTGTTTTAGCAGGAGAAAATGCTTATGGTTGGACTAATTGGTTGGAGATATATTTACGGTTGAAAGAAGTCAATGAGGAGGGGAGGATGAGGGCTGTTATGGTGGCTTTGGAGGGAAAAGCCCTGAATTGGTTCATGTGGTGGGAGACCTGCTATCTGAATCCCACATGGGAGGCTTTCAAAGAGGCCATTGTACAACGGTTCCAACCAACAATGCTTCAAAATCCTTTTGAAGTCTTGATTGGGCTTAGACAAATTGGGTAGGTGGGAGAGTATATTGAACAATTTGAGCAATATGCGGGGTTCTTGAAAGATATAAGGCAGGAATATTTGATTGGCATTTTTCTGAATGGATTGAAGGACGAAATAAGGGCAGAGGTTAAGTTGTATGAGCCTAAGAGCCTTGTTGAGTTAATGAAGGCTCAAATGGTGGAGGAAAAGGTTAGAGTCACCACCAAGGGGGACTCTCTCACTCTGCAACTTCAAAGTAACACCTACAGACAATTGCCACCTACTCCCAGTTACTCAAAGGAAGGGGGAAATTCAGTGGGTTTTACCAACTCCAACAGAGGAAGTGGAGAAAGTAGTGGCTGTGTAAGCACCATCACTAGTTCTCCTGCTGGGACTCAACAAGGAGGGGCACCATTTAGAAAATTGTCCCAAGAAGAATTGCAGGATAAGATAAAAAAGGGCTTATGCTTCAGGTGTGATGAAGAGTTTGAGCCTAATCATACTTGGAAAAATAAACAGCTCCATATGCTGCTTATTTCAGAAGAGGATATTCAGGAGTTAGGAGAATTTGCTGCCTGCATTCATAAAGAAGTTCTAGACTCTCACCTTGAGGGTATGGTGCACCTTTATGGAGGGGGTGTTGATAGGTTTGATACAGTTTACAAAATAAGGAAAAAAGAAGGTAGTTTGTACAGTTGAAAACACCTCCCACCCATTGAAAACAGCTAGGAGGATGCTATTGCCATCAATAAGGAGTTTCCTGCTTTTCACCTTGAGGACAAGGTGAAACTTCATGGAGGGGGTATTGATAGGTTCAAGGGAAATGTTTATATTAGGAGAAATAAAAGGGATAGACAGTTATAACTGTATTTGGGTAGGTGTTGTTGTCTCAAACTTTTATAAAATCTGTGTAGGAAGTTTTTTTTAGCAGTTTTTTAGGAAGTTTTGTAAAGGGAAGGCTAGGGAGAGTCTGGTCCTCTCGAAAGACCAGGGCTAGTGTAAAAATTTGGATTACTGTGCTTGTTTCATTGTTAATAAAGCTGTCTGGTTTTTCTGGGTGAACATCCAAGAACCTGTCTTAGAAGTCTTTACAGTTTTAAATAAATCTGGGTACCTATAAGTGATACACTCGTACAAGGGGCAAAATTGCAGATGAAATGGGCTTTGACTTCTTTGTTTTCATCTTTTTAAGTACATGGTTTCTTTTTCAGAGAACTGGAGACTCTTAGCTGCAATCAACTGTTCAGCTTTCAAAATTGATTACACCTATTTTATTATAATGAGTTAATGCTTGCCAATCTACATGAAATATAGAATTTACTTATGTTCCCTATTTTTTGAGAAAATAAGTATACTGTTAAAATAATTAGAATATATATAAGACAATCCATGAGGCCTCACCTAATGACTTAAGCTTTATTCTTGAGATGGTATAAAACCTTTATGATCAAGTGATCCACAGTTTGATCCTTGTTGCCCCTATTCTTCGAATAAAAGTTGAAGTTCAATATATATGGATAGGCCGGGGCACTATTTAAGTTTCAACTTTAAAGTGCTATTGCATGAAGGAATGTGTTTAAAATATAAATACTAATATGGAACCATTCATGTGTTTTCACCCAACATCTTAAGTTTTTGGGATAATTGGTTAATGACATGCATGATATTTGTTGTCAATAACTTTAACTTATAAAGATGAATTGTCAGGCTTCGTTAGGTTAACAAATAAATTATCTCCCAGTTCTTTATATATTTGTGTGTTGCTAGGAAAACAAACTTATTCTAGGAAGTTAACTTGATATTTCTTTGTATTGCAGATAATTTTAAAGCAATGTCGGGAAACCCATTGCCATTATTGCCTGAATGATCTACCTGCTGATAGAGTTCCTTGTTTATCATGTTCAATACCATTGTATTGCTCCCACCAATGCCAGATACGAGCAGGTGGGCAAATGTTCAGGATGTACCCAGAAAAAAATGACACTTTTAAAAAAATGCCCAGTGATCTTGGAGAATATGCTTCTGAAGTTATCCAAAGCAATGATTCTGAACAAAAAAGTGAGGATATTACTGAACATAAACATGAATGCCAAGGTGTACATTGGCCTGTGGTACTGCCATCTGAGATAGTTTTGGCTGGCCGAATACTAGCAAGGTTTTTGCTGAATAGCACGTCTAATAGTATTATAAACTTTGTGGAAAGGCTGGTACATTTTAAATGCATGTAGTTTTTGAGTTCAGTTCATTTTGTTGTGATTATATTATGACTAGCTGCATGCTTATGGCTTCTTCTTATGCAGGAGCTTTCTCATTGTTACAAACATATGTCATCTGAAAGCAAATTGGATTCGCACATATATGCCATTGTATTGTTGTATTGTCTTCAACACTCATGTGGAACTATGTTTTCCATAGACGGAGTCTCCATATCACAGGTTGTTTTGTTACTCCTCTGTGTACATGCATGCACATGTGGATATGTGATAGGGAATAGAGAGTTTATGTAAGGAAGAGAAAAGGGAATAAAGAGGGGAAGAGGTGTTAGGCAGTTATAACCGTATTGTTAGTATTGTTAGTTTGGGCGGGAAATAAAGCTCCTATATAAGAGCTGATGTATCTGAGTGATACTTACCTTTTGAATTGATATAGTGTGTAGACAGGATCACGTTTATCCTATGGAGAGAGAATTTGACTCTCTTGGAGATTGTTACAGCTGTGCAGTGGCTATACTGAATAGAGAATATATAGCTTATACTCTTTTTTTCTGGTGTATACATCTGGGTGAGTGCATTGTAGATAGGTTTTCAATCTAGGAACCTATCAATATGTCTATTTGTTCTTTGATTAATAACAAAAGTTACAAAACCATCATATGCCATGTGTTGGGCATCATTTTCCCAATACGTTGAAGCATTTGTTGAAAAATGTAATTCATGTTGTTGCTTTCTTGTATTTGAATCATTAAAATAATCATATTCCTGTTCCATAATTCTTTGTAAATGCAGGTTGTCATTATTATCTCTCAAATTAAAGTGAATTGTATGACCATTGTTCGTTTAAAATCAATAGATGCTCATGGACTATCAGGTCATTTTGGAGAATTTCCATTAAAATCTGATGCACATTCAACTAGTAACGTAGAACAGGTAGACATTTTGCCGCATGTCTTTTAAAGTTTAATTGGATTAATGTATTGATTGCATAATTTACTTTGTCTTTCAATTACAAATTGCTACATTGGATTTGTTGATTTCTATAATAACTATTAATACCTTTAAGGTCCGTTTGGTGGACAGGATGTGAGAGAATAGGATATGATAACTATGCTACCCTATTGTAATATGATGTTTGTTTTATCAACTGGATCTGGTAATGTTATTTTGTCACATTTTATCTTGTGTCATTGTAGTATATTTATTTTCCCACGGGGGAGCTATGTTAAGTTTAAGAGGGTAGGATAAACTCTTTCTCCTCCCTCTCTTTCTATGGTATTCACACATAAACTTTAATTATTATTGGCAATTAAAATATAAAATATATTTTTTAATATTAAAATATACTTTTAGGAATTTTTTTTTACATCACAATATTAATTTTACAGAACTTATATAATTTATTTATAATTTGAAGCAAAAGTAACTATATAAATAAAATAAAATTTTTGTATAAAATTTATAGGATAATAGACATCATAATTTTTTATTTAACATATTATATGTATTTATTTTTACAATTACTGTGACACGTAAATTTAAATTATATTATTTATTAGAATATTAAATTAATTAATAATAACTTAAATATTTTTAGATTTTAAAATGTTATATAATTTTTTATAATATGAAAAATAGTTATAGAAATAAAATATAATGTTGTATAGTTTATTTCATTTTCTTAATAATTTTCATAGTTATAAAAGTTTTAAATCAAAAGTCAATTTTAAGAAATCATGTGTAATTTTAATGAATAATTGCCATTTAAATATAATTTGTTATATCCTATTATTTAATGTTATATTGTGTGTGCACCAAATACTGTATATGATTATAATTATGTTAATATCCTATTATGTTCTTCGTCTAATCATATCATATCCATCAAAAGAGCACCATAAATTGTGCTTGAGATTATTTTTGATTGGTTGGCACTTTAAAAATATTTACACAATACATAGAAATAAAACTCTTGACTTTATTTGCTTCATTTTCTTTTTTGACATACTTGTTTTCTTTTGCTGTATTTACTTGTGAATATTATTGCAAGTCAAACAATTGTAATTATGACATTGCTGGTGATGGTAATCTTTTCTTAGTGACTATTATATCCTTGGTGATTCTAAGTCATATGTTATTTCTCGTAGGTCAGAGTGGGTAAAGCTATCTATAAAGCTGCCAGTTTATTTAACCATTCTTGCCGACCGAATGCTCATGCATATTTTCTTTCACGCACTCTTTACATACGAATCACACATGGTGTAGCAGCTGGTTGTCAGCTAGAACTGTCTTATGGTCCACAGGTATTGAAAATTAAAAGTTGTATTGAAGATTTTCTGGTTAGTTTTGTTTGAAACTTTTGAAGTATGTCTATATTCTTATTCTTTTCCTTTATAAAGATTTTCAGTGATCAAACATCCTTAAAGCTTAAGCTGTTAGAGAGTAGTTTTATTTTCATCTGTTAAATATGATGAAAAACTATATTTAGGATCAATCTCCCTTGTGTCTTTGCATACACATAGGGTAATGTATTTATAATAATAAGAATGTGGGCTAAGCCCAAATACAAATGAATATGTAAGAATAACATAATAAGCATAGGGACTATGTTTCCCTAATTAACATAAACACAAAACCTAATATCTAACACTCCCCCTCAAGCTGGAGCATATAAATCATATGTTCCAAGCTTGTTACAAAGATAGTCAATTCTAGGTCCTCGCAAGGACTTAGTAAATATGTCTGCCAATTGGTTGCTTGAGTTAACGAACTCAGTCTTGATATCTCCGGATATGATTTTTTCTCTAATAAAATGACAATCAACTTCAATGTGCTTGGTTCTCTCATGGAAGACAGGGTTAGAGCTAATATGAAGAGCAGCTTGATTATCACATATAAGTGTCATGTGAGTGACGTCTCCAAATTTCAATTCACTAAGTAATTGTTTAAGCCACACAAGCTCGCAAGTAGCAGATGCCATAGCTCTATATTCTGCTTCTGCGCTGGACCTTGCCACAACACTTTGCTTCTTACTTTTCCAAGATATCAGGTTGCCACCAATAGAGACACAATATCCAGAAGTAGACCTCCTATCAGAAGGGGAACCAGCCCAATCAGCATCTGAATAGCAAACGATTTTTGTATCGTTGTTAGGACCATATAGCAAACCTTTTCCAGGTGATCCTTTAATATACTTCAGTATGCGAACAACTGCATCCCAATGGTCTTCACATGGGGAGTTTAGAAATTGACTCACCACACTAACTGGGAAGGAAATGTCAGGACGCGTAACAGTAAGATAGTTTAATTTACCAACTAATCTTCTGTACCGTTCAGGATCTGAGAAAGGCTCCCCCTGATTTGGTAGGAGTTTGATGTTAGGATCCATAGGTGTCTCAACAGATTTACAGTTCATTAACCCTGTTTCCTCCAAGATGTCTAACGCATACTTTCTCTGAGATATGACAATACCATCATTGGATTGTGCTACTTCAATACCCAAAAAGTACCGGAGCTTGCCAAGATCTTTGGTTTGAAAATGGTGACAAAGGTGTTGTTTCATCTGAGAGATGCCAAGATAGTCGCTTCCTGTGAGAACAATGTCATCGACATACACTATTAAGTAGATACATCCAGCACTTGAGTGGCGATAGAACACTGAATGATCCGCTTCACTGCGAGACATACCAAATTGTTGAACAACACAGCTGAATTTACCAAACCAGGCCCGAGGAGACTGTTTTAGGCCATATAAGGATTTGCGAAGACGACATACCAATCCAGATGACTCCCCCTGAGCAACAAAGCCGGGCGGTTGCTCCATATAAATTTCTTCATGTAAATCACCATTAAGGAAAGCATTTTTGACATCAAGTTGGTAAAGAGGCCATTGTCGAAGAGCGGCCATGGCAATGAATAGGCGAACAGAGGTCATTTTCGCCACTGGAGAAAAAGTATCACCATAATCCAAACCAAAAATCTGAGTGTATCCTTTGGCAACCAGTCGAGCCTTCAAACGATCAATTGTACCATCAGGGCCAACTTTGATGGCATACACCCACCTGCAACCAACAACAGACTTTCCAGATGGTAATTGGACAAGCTCCCAAGTTCCACTTTTCTGTAAAGCACTTAATTCATCCAGCATGGCTTGACGCCAACCAGGATGAGTTAAGGCATCACTCACAGACTTGGGAATGGACACAGAAGAAATGGATGAGAGACATGTGTAAAAAGATGGAGATAATCTGTGGTAACTAAGAACAGTATAATGGGGGGAAGGGTTACGAGTAGAGCGTATACCTTTACGGAGGGCAATAGGCAGGTCAGACTCATTTGCTGGAGCCGGAGGAGACACAGGAGGCGGCACAGGAGGTGAGTCATGAGGGAGACGAGTGCGGCGACTATAAACCTGAAGGGGTGGAGTTGAAGGACGATCCTGTGGGGAATGAGAGTCTAAAGGAGGAGAAGGATCACAGACAATAGGAATATCAACAGAAACAGGTGGAGGTACAGAACTAGAAGATAGATGTGAAAAATAAAACGAATATTCATCAAAAGTGACGTCAGCGGAGATAAAATGGCGATTGAGGGAAGGGGAAAAACACTTATAGCCTTTTTGTGAGCGTGGAAATCCTAAGAAGACACATTTGTGAGATCTAGGAGATAACTTATCAAGACCAGGACTAAAATCATGAACAAAACATGTAGACCCAAAAACTCTAAGAGGTAATGGATGTAAAGGGTCTTGAGGAAATAAGATAGAATGAGGGATTTTGTTATCTAGGACAGAAGACGGCATGCGGTTTATGAGATAACATGCAGTGAGAACTGCATCACCCTGCATCACCCCAAAAACGCGATGGTACTTGACCATGTATTAGAAGTGTACGAGTTGTTTCAATAAGGTGTCTATTCTTGCGCTCAGCCACCCCATTTTGTTGAGGGGTATAGGCACATGAGGTTTGGTGAAGAATGCCATGAGAAGTCATAAAATGTTTAAATGGTTGAGAAAGGTATTCACGGCCATTATCACTGCGTAAAGTGCGAATAGAAACCCCAAACTGAGTTTTTATTTCGTTGAAAAAAGTTTGGAAAATAGAAAACAACTCAGAACGATTCTTCATTAGAAACAACCAAGTACACCTGGAATAGTCATCAATAAATGTAACAAAATACTGAAACCCTAAAGTTGACTTAACACGACTAGGTCCCCAAATATCAGAATGAACCAATGAAAAAGGAGATGACGCTCGTTGTGAAACACTACGAGGAAAGGAACTACGAGTATGTTTACCTAACTGACAAGACTCACACGGCAAACTTGATAATTTTGACAAACTAGGAACAAGTTGCTGCAGTTTGGCAAGACTGGGATGACCTAATTGAGCATGAAGAAGGGATGGTGACTCCATGATTATGCCAGCATGTGGAGAAGGGCGAAGATGATATAGGCCATGAGACTCACATCCTGTGCCAATCATGTGTTTCGAACTCCGGTCCTGCAACCAAACAGAATCTTTGGTAAATGAAATAACACAATTAAGGGAACGAGTTAGACGACTTACGGACAATAAGTTAAAAGGAGACCCAAGGACATAAAGTACATGATCAATGGATATGGACGGAAAAATATGAACAGTACCAATACCACGAGAGGAGACTCTAGACCCATCAGCCATTGTTACCAAGGGTAAATTATCCGGACATGACAAGGAAGAAAACAAGGACTTGTTACCAGTGATATGATCGGTGGCGCCTGAGTCAAGGACCCAAGATCCGAGAGAGTGAGTCAGACCAACAAAAGGAGTACCTGTGAGTGTAACAGAAGCAGATGTAGTGGAACTAGAGTGCTGACGGTCCTCATACCATCTGAGAAATTCCTGAAAGAGTGCACAATTGTTTATGCTATTTGATGAAGTAGGATGGTCTGGCTGGCGAGACAGACTCCGATCATCACGTTGGGCAGCCATGGAGAGGGAGAAACCCTAAAAATTCAATGTGCTCCGATTGACGTAACGACCACAGATCCAAAATAAGGGCGAGGAGGCGATCACGGCGGTGCTGGTCGGCGGCGGAAAGCTCCGGCGACGCAAGTGAGTTTCACCGGGAAATAAAAGGAGCAAACCGTAAAAGTCAGATCTGCTCAAATACAGTCCAAACGAGTCGTCACCGACCCTAGGAATGGACTCAGGGGGCTCCGGCGACCCTGTCTGTGGCGGCGCCGGCGAGTGGGTCTTGCCGGAGGTGGGCGCGTGGGTTACACGTGCCGGTGATGGTGGCGGCGCGTGGCGGCGCGTGGATACTCCGATCGCGGAGATCTTTGGACCGCGGTGGTCGCCCGGCCGAGACGCTTCGGATGGAGTGGTCGCCGGTCGATTCTGGAACTCCGGCGACGGCGCGGCGGCGGCAGCGGCGGCGACGATGGTGGGCTGCGGCGACTGCGGCGGTGATGCGTACCGGAGACTGTAGAACAGGTAACATTCCTCCTCACAAATTCCCTTTGTGCTTGAGCCATTGAGGACAAGGGCCCACCAAACTTTGTACTGAAATATTAATTTAATTAGAATAAGGGTTGCATGGATCGAGCTATTGACAACATAATTTAAGAGGCTCTGTTGCCTATCAAGAAACCAATTCCAAAAGTGAGAGAAAAGAAGGATCATGAATTTTCCTATGAATTTGAGGGGAAACTTTTGCTCATATAAGCAACATTGAGGCTTGGAATAATATACTATTTGGTTTGTATCATCATGTATTACAATAAAGAAACATCTATTAGACAATTAAAAATAATAGAGGCATGTTTTTGTTATACTAATAAACCTATTTTACTAATAAATTAAGAATCTGGTCAACAATTAGTAACTGCTATTGGTAGAAGATACTTGTAATCACAGATCCTCTCATAGTGGAGAAAGAACGAAGCAGTACCCAACTTGAAGAGAAGGATAAAAGGAACTATGCACCCGTTAAATGAACTTATACTCCTCTCTAGACTCACTTGAGTAGCATCACACCATGCATGGGGGTTAAGCAGTGATTTTAATAACAGTTTGTTAGACTTGAATAATAAGAGGGAGAAAATAAATATCTTATTAATTACAATCATGATCATTACATCCTCAACTCCTCTATTTGTTACAATCACATTCTCTTAGAAAAGGAAATAAAGTCTACCAAAACAAATTCTAGGGATATTTTTCCTAATTCCTATGGAGATTTTAGGATATTTTTATTCCAATAATCCCCTATTTACAACAGCTAGGCCTTAAATACCTCCCTGGTTACTGGGTCTGGAATTATACTTATTTGACATGGTCTAAGTTCTCCTTCCCCCCTACAAAAGAAAGCAATAAAACTGATAGGTTCCTGAATTGGGAACCTAATCAAGAACTCTCTTCCTCACCGAAAAAGGCACAAGAAAGAATGAAACTGAATATTATTCACAGTAAGAATGTCTGTACAGTATGGATACAGAGGCTTAACCTTCTTCATAGGTCAATACCGGTCAACAATCAACTCACCAAAAGTCCTCTCCCCAACTAACAAACCTCTGTTTATAACTACCTCTCCCGCCCTTGCCTAACTGTTATAAGCAGTTAGGTTGTTACAGCTAATTAGTCTTCTTTCTTCTCTCATAGACTAACCATCTCTTCTCATTCCTATAAAAAACACAGTGATTTACTCAGAATTGCAACTGCCAAGTCTGTTTTAAGAATTCTTTTGTTCAAATGTTAATAAATAGTTCTGTTTTGCAGGTTGGGTTGTGGGATTGTAAAGATCGCCTTAACTTTCTCAAAGATGAATACGCGTTTCATTGTGAGTGTATTGGTTGTTCAGAAGTCAATATATCCGACATAGTCCTCAATGCCTTCCATTGTGTCAATCCAAATTGTTCTGGCGCAGTGTTAGAAAGCAGAGTACTTGACTGTGAGCAGCAGAAAATCAAGCACTTCACTATTACTGACCTTGTAAGCCATTTTAAGGACAAGTGTTGATATTGAATTACTATTGTTCTTTATATTATAAATCTAGCTGAAGTTCAAATTGTGTGCTTTACCTCAGACAGTGTCTTGATTTTCAAGAAATTTCCTTAACAAAACAATATGGAAGCCATTCTTGTGGTTGAGATGCATTACATTATATGGAAAAAGTGAATATTATTTGTGATGATTTGTACAAGCTAAATGCAACATATATACCTAATAATAAATGCTATCCTAGTATTTTTAGGCTTCAAATAAAGGGAACGAGGAATACAAATCCTAATTATGTGGAGGGAATATGGAAATAAGGGTAGAAATATCTGCAAATACAAGAAACAAATTGTGTACTACAACATAAGCAAATTATTCATGCATAACAACTATTCTTTTTTGTATCTGAATATCAAGCAGCCTACCTCCACCTTCTATTTATACTAGGATGTGTTCTAAAAACGCATACCTGATCATGAGTTAAATTCAGATATGGAGTTAAATTTTGGTATATCTGAGTCTTCTGATTCAACCATATTTTGGAGCTGTTACTAGAAAATACTATGGATTGGCGATTCTATCATATACCATTTTTTATAATAAATAACGAATCACTGTTATATATTGAGTAACTAAGCATTTTCCTTCTGCCACGTAAGTTGCTCAAGGGTCAGGAAACTTGGATAGGTGACATTATGATTCATGTTTTCACCCTTTCAAGTTTGCAATATTTTTTCACTATAAAAATTCTCCACCCTTTCAGGTTGAAAAGAATGATGACATTTGTGAAGTATCTCTTAATGTCTTCAAACAAAATGGGGCCCATATTCATGGTCAACCTGGATACTGTTTGAAATGTGGTTCTTACTGTGATTTGGAGTCTTCTCATGCTGCAGTCAGTGAAGCTCTAATATGCATAAAAAGGTTTGCACTATCCAATTTGACTCCTAATAACCCCGTCCTAAAGTACATCTTTCCTTTTACTCTGAATATAATCATGCAAATCTTGAATAGTTCCCAATTTGAGGCTACCTTGATAACCCCACCCGTGCCACCCGCCCACCCCCCTTCCCCACCCCATTTTAAATCCTGCATGATCTCATTATAAATAGTAGATGGCTGCTTATTTTTGAGTATTTTACATCCTGAAATATGGAAATGACAGGTTGCAGGATGCAAAATCGTCAAAAGAAATTTCGAGTATTACTATTTCTGATGCTTTGATATCTCTTCAATCACTAAGACTAAATTTGCATGCTTACAACAAGCTTATTGCGGAGGTGAGTTTGAGCTTCCTGCACTTACAAAACTCCTCCATGCCTGTTATAGTTCTATTTGTTTTTGCTAATAGGTCTGTGTGTTCGGTAGTTTTGGAATACCCATACTGTTCAAGCAAGTACTTCATAATCATTGAAGTTAACCAATGCAAAATTTAAGTAATCATGAGATAGATAAGATGAAGCCTACAAAACTCTTAAAATCATATTGATATTGCATTTAACCACTCCACTTTAATATACAACCCTGATTTCTCAAATGTCATTTTTACTCCCATCAGCTCTATCTCTTTATTCCTTTCCCTTCACATATCTCGCTCTCTTTTCTTTTTTCCTTTATCTTCCCCAAAGGATGTATACACCCCCTTAGGGGTGTGGAGTTATTTGTGTGTGATATATATGATATGTATTTGAGAACTTATGTAAATACATAATCTTTTTAAACAAAAAATAAGCTAATCCAAACATGTACTCAATGTCTGGATTTCTAGACTCCAAGTGTGTATATCTGTGGTGACAACTATTGAATAGGATGGACTGGTAGACAAACAATATCTCATGTTTCTAGTGATGATTTAACTTTTATATCCTTCAACAAAATATGATGCATGCAGGCAGAAGACAGCATTGCTCAGGCTTTTTGTTTAGTAGGAGAATTACAATTATCTGTTGATCATTGCAAAGCTTCTATCCAGGTAAAACTTTTTATAATAAGCTTACTAGTATCAAATGGGTGGGGAGGGAAAAATTTGTTTTTGACGTATTTTTTGTTTACTATATCCCTTCCTGTATACCCAGAACCTATCAGCTATCCAGAATTCTTTCCAGTGGCAGAAGTATAAATATTTTTTAAATGGAACTCAGAAAACTGCCCTGTTAAATTGTGTGGTGTAGCACAGTTAAATCAGACAGAAAGAAAGGAAAAACAAAAAACATTTCAGCCATTAGTCTAAAAACTATTATATCTAACGTTCATATTTACTTTATGATGGTTGTTGACATAAGTCCCTCTCCCACTGTAGCCTTCTTCTGGATATAAATGTATGCTTGCTGGAACATGTTTTCTGTTGATTATGTTATTGTTTATTGATGTTGGGGAAAATTTCACCCGCACCAAGCAATTGAAAATGAGAACTCATTGGTGTGCATCATATAGGAACTGGACTCATGAATTTAACAATTACGATTTGGGCATTTTAATCATTCAGCCATGAATAGTGAGAATCCTTAATAACCAAATTCCATTTGAAGTGAAATAAATTGATGCAGTTTAGTAAGATTTGATGAAAGGACATAAATTAAATTCCTAAACTTTTTTAATTGAGTTAGATCAAGAATCTCCTTGCTATTCATGCACCAAATTCACTGTGATGCAAACAGGTATCATAAGGTCCCTACGTTCCACAACAATTGGTATATGATACTCAGTTAAGTATTAAAGTGTTTGGTTCTTTTTCTTAACAACTAACGTTTAAGGAGGGTGCTTATCTATTGTTTTGGAGAGAAACCTGCCCTTAAAAGCCTTTCCCATTGTCCTTAATCGAAAAATATTTTTCTGATATTTTTTGCCCTTTCTATTGATTTTTTTTTTCTATTGAACTTGCATTAACTGCTTTTGACCAAAAATACACATAATTATTTTGGTTCATAAATATAAATGTTATTGTTAGATATTGTGTGTTTATGTTAATTAGGGAAACATAGTCCCTATATGTTTATTAGGGAAATATAGTCCCTATTCTTATTATTTTATTTTTACATATTCATTTGTATTTGGGCTTAGTCCACGTTCTTATTATTATAAATACATTACCTTATGTGTATGCAAAGACACACAAGGGAGATTTCTCCTTATCTTTTCACTATTTCATATGGTATCGAGAGCTTAGGTTTTGTTCCAGCCTCTTCCACGGTCTCCGGTACTCGCTACCGCCATAGCCGCCGCCGCCGTTGCCGGAGTTCCAGAATCGATCGGCGACCACTCCGTCCGAATCGTCTCGCCCGGGCGACCACCGTGATCCAAAGATCGCGGCGATCGGAGCACTCACGCGCCGCTGCAAAAGGTGCAGATCCGCCCCTTTCCGCCGCGCGTGCCGGTGTGTCGCCGGAGTTTTCCGCCACCGACCAACGCCGCCGTGATCACCTCCTCGTCCTCTTTCTGGATCTGTGGTCGTTGTGTCAATCGGAGCACGTTGGATTTTTAGGGTTTCTCCCTCTCCATGGCGTCTTCCGCGTCTACAAACACCTCTGCTAGTGTCTCATCATCTTCTGCTGGTGCCTCATCTGATTCCCCAATATACACCAATTATGTGAATGTACACTTGTCCATTGTCAAGTTAGATGGCACGAATTATGCAACATGGGCGTCCGATATCAAACTTTGGTTGAAGAGTCAGGGGTATGTAGATCACCTTACTAAAAATGTGACTAGTGCTACCACAGAGGACACTTCCCGCTGGATGAAAATTGATGCCCAGTTATGCATCGTCATAAAGTCCACCATTCACTCCTCTCTGAAACAAATGTTTCGATCATATGAAACATGTTCAGAAGTATGGGCACAAGCAAAGCTATTATACACAAATGACACCCAGCGACTTTATGGTGTTTGTCAGGACCTATTCACTGTTATTGGTCCACGCAGTCCTGGTCCCATGGCAGAATATTTGGGTAAAGTTCATGCCCTCCTTCATGATTTTAATGAGCTATTACCTCCTACTTCCACTCCTGCTGAAGAACTGGAACAACGATCAAAGTTCTTCATGTTGTTGGCACTATACGGACTCTCTGATGATTCCTCCCATGTCCGTGATCAGATTTTGGGTTCTCCTATTATACCTAACTTTACTTCTACCTGTTCTACTTTTTTGTGTATTCCGAGCAAACCAGTCATTGAGACATCTCCTCATATTGATGATTCCTCAACCATGGCTACCCAACATGATGATCGAAGTCGGTCTCGCAAGCCAGGTAAAGGACGACCGAAATGTTACCACTATGGCAAGCTAGGCCACAGAATTGATAGATGTTATTCGCTTCATGGACGTCCTCCTCGATCTGTAGCAATGGCTAATTCTGATCCACCTCCTCGACCTCCCCTATCACCGTCTACAGACCATCCTACTTCATCAAATACTGTAGACAACCCTGCAGTCTTCAACGAATTTCTCAGATGGTATGAGGATCGTCAGCAATCTAGTTCCACTACATCTGCATTTGTTGCACGCACAGGTACACCTTTTGTTGGTCTGACTCACTCCCTCGAATCTTGGGTCCTTGACTCAGGCGCCACCGATCATATAACTAGTAACAAGTCCTTGTTTTCTTCCTTGTCATGTCCGGATAATTTACCCTCGGTAACAATGGCTGATGGGTTTAGAGTCTCATCTCATGGTATTGGTACTGTTCATATTTTTTCGTCTATATCCATTGATCATGTACTCTATGTCCCTGGGTCTCCTTTCAATTTATTGTCCATCAGTCGTCTAACTCGTTCCCTTAATTGTGTTATTTCATTTACCAAAGATTTTGTTTGTTTGCAGGACCGGAGTTCGAAACACATGATTGGCATAGGATGTAAGTCTCATGGCCTATATCTTCTTCGCCCTTCTTCACATGTTGGCGTCATCATGGAGTCACCATCCCTTCTTCATGCTCAGTTAGGTCATCCCAGTCTTGCCAAACTGCAGCAACTTGTTCTGAGTTTGTCGAAGTTATCCAGTTTGTCGTGTGAGTCTTGTCAGTTAGGAAAGCATACTCGTAGTTCCTTTCCTAGTAGTGTTTCACAACGAGTTTCGTCCCCTTTTTCATTAGTTCATTCTGATATTTGGGGACCTAGTCTTGTTAAGTCCACTTTAGGATTTCAGTATTTTTTTACTTTTATTGATGACTATTCCAGATGTACTTGGTTATTTTTAATGAAGAATCGTTCTGAGTTGTTTTCTATTTTCCAATCATTTTTCAATGAAATAAAAGCACAGTTTGGTGTTTCTATTCGAACTTTACGCAGTGATAATGGCCGTGAATACCTTCTCACCCGCTTAAACATTTTATGGCTTCTCATGGCATTCTTCACCAGACCTCATGTGCTTATACTCCCCAACAAAGTGGGGTGGCTGAGCGCAAGAATAGACACCTTATTGAAACAACTCGTACACTTCTAATCCATGGCCAAGTACCCTCGCGTTTTTGGGGTGATGCAGTTCTCATTGCATGTTACCTCATAAACCGCATGCTGTCTTCTGTCCTAGATAACAAAATCCCTCATTCTGTCTTATTTCCTCAAGACCTTTTACATCCATTACCTCGTAGAGTTTTTGGGTCTACATGTTTTGTTCATGATTTTAGTCTTGGTCTTGATAAGTTATCTCCTAGATCTCACAAATGTGTCTTTTTAGGATTTCCAAGGTCACAAAAGGGCTAACTATTTTTCCGCTTCCCTCAATCGTCATTTTATCTCCGCTGATGTCACTTTTGATGAATCTTTGTTTTATTTTTCACATATATCTTCTAGTTCTGTACCTCCACCTACTACTGTTGATATTCCTATTGTCTGTGATCCTTTAGACTCTTCTTCCCCACAGGATCGTCCTTCAACTCCACCCCTTCAGGTTTATAGTCGCCGCAATCGTCTCCCTCATGACTCACCTCCTGTGCCGCCTCCTGTGTCTCCTCCGGCTCCAGCAAATGAGTCTGACCTGCCTATTGCCCTCCGTAAAGGTATACGCTCTACTCGTAACCCTTCCCCCATTATACTGTTCTTAGTTACCACAAATTATCTCCATCTTTTTACACATGTCTCTCATCCATTTCTTCTGTATCAATTCCCAAGTCTGTGGGTGATGCCTTAACTCATCCTGGTTGGCGTCAAGCCATGCTGGATGAATTAAGTGCTTTATAGAAAAGTGGAACTTGGGAGCTTGTCCAATTACCATCTGGAAAGTCTGTTGTTGGTTGCAGATGGGTGTATGCTATCAAAGTTGGCCCTGATGGTACAATTGATCATTTGAAGGCTCGATTGGTTGCCAAAGGCTACACACAGATTTTTGGTTTGGATTATGGTGATACTTTTTCTCCAGTGGCGAAAATGACTTCTGTTTGCCTTTTCATTGCCATGGCCGCTCTTCGACAATGGCCTCTTTACCAACTTGATGTCAAAAATGCTTTCCTTAATGGTGATTTGCATGAAGAAATTTATATGGAGCAATCGCCCGACTTTGTTGCTAAGGGGGAGTCATCTGGATTGGTATGTCGTCTTCGCAAATCCTTATATGGCCTAAAACAGTCTCCTCGGGCCTGGTTTGGTAAATTCAGCTGTGTTGTTCAACAATTTGGTATATCTCGCAGTGAAGCGGATCATTCAGTGTTCTATCGCCACTCAAGTGCTGGATGTATCTACTTAATAGTATATGTCGATGACATTGTTCTCACAGGAAGCGACTATCTTGGCATCTTTCAGATGAAACAACACCTTTGTCACCATTTTCAAACCAAAGATCTTGGCAAGCTCCGGTACTTTTTGGGTATTGAAGTAGCACAATCCAATGATGGTATTGTCATATCTCAGAGAAAGTATGCGTTAGACATCTTGGAGGAAACAGGGTTAATGAACTGTAAATCTGTTGAGACACCTATGGATCCTAACATCAAACTCCTACCAAATCAGGGGGAGCCTTTCTCAGATCCTGAACGGTACAGAAGATTAGTTGGTAAATTAAACTATCTTACTGTTACGCGTCCTGACATTTCCTTCCCAGTTAGTGTGGTGAGTCAATTTCTAAACTCCCCATGTGAAGACCATTGGGATGCAGTTGTTCGCATACTGAAGTATATTAAAGGATCACCTGGAAAAGGTTTGCTATATGGTCCTAACAACGATACAAAAATCGTTTGCTATTCAGATGCTGATTGGGCTGGTTCCCCTTCTGATAGGAGGTCTACTTCTGGATATTGTGTCTCTATTGGTGGCAACCTGATATCTTGGAAAAGTAAGAAGCAAAGTGTTGTGGCAAGGTCCAGCGCAGAAGCAGAATATAGAGCTATGGCATCTGCTACTTGCGAGCTTGTGTGGCTTAAACAATTACTCAGTGAATTGAAATTTGGAGACGTCACTCACATGACACTTATATGAGATAATCAAGCTGCTCTTCATATTAGCTCTAACCCTGTCTTCCATGAGAGAACCAAGCACATTGAAGTTGATTGTCATTTTATTAGAGAAAAAATCATATCCGGAGATATCAAGACTGAGTTCGTTAACTCAAGCAACCAATTGGCAGACATATTTACTAAGTCCTTGCGAGGACCTAGAATTGACTATCTTTGTAACAAGCTTGGAACATATGATTTATATGCTCCAGCTTGAGGGGGAGTGTTAGATATTAGGTTTTGTGTTTATGTTAATTAGGGAAACATAGTCCCTATGCTTATTATGTTATTCTTACATATTCATTTGTATTTGGGCTTAGCCCACATTCTTATTATTATAAATACATTACCCTATGTGTATGCAAAGACACAAGCGAGATTAATCCCAAATATAGTTTTTCACTATATTCAACAGATCCTAATACCAAACTCCTGCCAAATCAGGGGGAGCCTTTCTCAGATCCTGAACGGTACAGAAGACTAGTTGGTAATTAAACTGTCTTACTGTTACGCGTCCTGACATTTCCTTCGCAGTTAGCATGGTGAGTCAATTCCTTAACTCCCCATGTGAAGACCATTGGGATGCAGTTGTTCGCATACTGAAGTATATTAAAGGATCACCTAGAAAAGGTTTGCTATATGGTCCTAACAATGATACAAAAATCGTTTGCTATTCAGATGCTGATTGGGCTGGTTCCCCTTCTGATAGGAGGTCTACTTCTGGATATTGTGTCTCTATTGGTGGCAACCTGATATCTTGGAAAAGTAAGAAGCAAAGTGTTGTGGCTAGATCCAGCGCAGAAGCAGAATATAGAGCTATGGCATCAGCTACTTGTGAGCTTGTGTGACTTAAACAATTACTCAGTGAATTGAAATTTGGAGATGTCACTCACATGACACTTATATGTGATAATCAAGCTGCTCTTCATATTAGCTCTAACCTTGTCTTCCATGAGAGAACCAAGCACATTGAAGTTGATTGCCATTTTATTAGAGAAAAAATCATATCCGGAGATATCAAGACTGAGTTCGTTAACTCAAGCAACCAGTTAGCAGACATATTCACTAAGTCCTTGCGAGGACCTAGAATTGACTATCTTTGTAACAAGCTTGGAAGATATGATTTATATGCTCCAGCTTGAGGGGGAGTGTTAGATATTGTGTGTTTATGTTAATTAGGGAAACATAGTCCCTATATGTTTATTAGGGATGTTAGATATTGTGTGTTTATGTTAATTAGGGAAACATAGTACCTATATGTTTATTAGGGAAATATAGTCCTTATGCTCATTATATTTTATTTTTACATATTCATTTGTATTTGGGCTTAGCCCACATTCTTATTATTATAAATACATTACCCTATGTGTATGCAAAGACACACAAGGGAGATTGATCCTAAATATAGTTTTTCATCATATTTAACATGGTATCTAGAGCTTAGGTTCGGTTCTACCTGTTCTACAGTCTCCGGTACGCATCACCGCCGCCGTCGCCGCCACCGCCGTCGCCGCCGTCGCCGCCGTCGCCGGAGTTCCAGAATCGACCGGCGACCACTCCATCGGAAGCGCCTCGGCCGGGCGACCACCGCGGTTCAAAGATCGCGGCGATCGGAGCACCCACGCGCCTCCACGCGCCGCCACAGCAGTTCGCAGATCCGCCGCTTCCCGCCGCGCGTGCCGGCGCGTCGCCGGAGCCCACCGCCGCCGACCAGCATCGCCGTGATCGCCTCCTCGCCCTCTTTCTGGATCTGTGGTTGTTGCGTCAATCGGAGCACGTTGGATTTTTAGGGTTTCTCCCTCTCCATGGCATCTTCCGCGTCTACAAACACCTGTGCTAGTGCCCCATCTTCTTCTGCTGATTCCCCAATCTACACCAATTTTGTGAATGTACACTTGTCCATTGACAAGTTAGATGGCACGAATTATGCAACATGGGCATCTGACATCAAACTTTGGTTGAAGAGTCAGGGGTATGTAGATCACCTTACTAAAGATGTGACTAGTGCTACCACAGATGACACTTCTCGCTGGATGAAAATTGATGCCCAGTTATGCATCGTCATAAAGTCCACCATTCACTCCTCTCTGAAACAAATGTTTCGTTCCTATGAAACATGTTCAGAAGTATGGGCTCAAGCAAGGCTATTATACACAAATGACACCCAGCGTCTTTATGGTGTTTGTCAGAACCTATTTACTGTCATTGGTCCACGCAGTCCTGGTCCCATGGCAGAATATTTGGGTAAAGTCCATGCCCTCCTTCATGATTTTAATGAGCTATTACCTCCTGCTTCCACTCCTGCTGAAGAACTGGAACAACGATCAAAGTTCTTCATGTTGTTGGCCTTATACGGACTCTCTGATGATTCCTCCCATGTTCGTGATCAGATTTTGGGTTCTCCTGTCATACCCAACTTTACTTCTACTTGTTCTGCTCTTTTGCGTATTCCGAGTAAACTAGTCGTTGAGACATCTCCTCATACTGATGATTCCTCAGTTATGGCTGTCCAACGTGATGATCGAAGTCGGTCTCGCAAGCCAGGTAAAGGACGACCTAAATGTGACCATTGTGGCAAGCTAGGCCACAAAATTGATAGGTGTTATTCGCTTCATGGACGTCCTCCTCGATCTGTAGCAATGGCTAATTCTGATCCACCTCCTCAACTACCGTCTGCAGACCATCCTACTTCATCAAATACTGTAGACAACCCTGCAGTCTTCAACGAATTTCTCCGATGGTATGAGGATCGTCAGCACTCTAGTTCCACTACATCTGTATCTGTTGCCTGCACAGGTACACCTTTTGTTGGTCTGACTCACTCCCTCGGATCTTGGGTCCTTGACTCAGGCGCCACCGATCATATAACTGGTAACAAGTCCTTGTTTTCTTCCTTGTCATGTCCAGATAATTTACCCTCGGTAACAATGGCTGATGGGTCTAGAGTCTCATCTCATGGTATTGGTACTGTTCATATTTTTCCGTCCATATCCATTGATAATGTACTCTATGTCCCTGGGTCTCCTTTCAACTTATTGTCCATAAGTCGTCTAACTCATTCCCTTAATTGTATTATTTCATTTACCAAAGATTCTGTTTGTTTGCAGGACCGGAGTTCGAAACACATGATTGGCACAGGATGTGAGTCTCATGGCCTATATCTTCTCCGCCCTTCTCCACATGCTGGCGTAATCATGGAGTCACCATCCCTTCTTCATGCTCAGTTAGGTCATCCCAGTCTTGCCAAATTGCAGCAACTTGTTCCGAGTTTGTCGAAGTTATCAAGTTTGTCATGTGAGTCTTGTCAGTTAGGAAAGCATACTCGTAGTTCCTTTCCTTGTAGTGTTTCACAAAGAGCGTCATCCCCTTTTTCATTAGTTCATTCTGATATTTGGGGACCTAGTCGTGTTAAGTCCACTTTAGGATTTCAGTATTTTGTTACCTTTATTGATGACTATTCCAGATGTACTTGGTTGTTTTTAATGAAGAATCGTTCTGAGTTGTTTTCTATTTTCCAATCTTTTTTCAATGAAATAAAAACACAGTTTGGGGTTTCTATTCGAATTTTACGCAGTGATAATGGCCGTGAATACCTTTCTCAACAGTTTAAACATTTTATGGCTTCTCATGGCATTCTTCACCAGACCTCATGTGCTTATACTCCTCAACAAAATGGGGTGGCTGAGCGCAAGAATAGACACCTTATTGAAACAACTCGTACTCTTCTTATCCATGGCCAAGTACCCTCGCGTTTTTGGGGTGATGCAGTTCTCACTGCATGTTATCTCATAAACCGCATGCCATCTTCTGTCCTAGATAACAAAATCCCTCATTCTGTCTTATTTCCTCAAGACCCTTTACATCCATTACCTCTTAGAGTTTTTGGGTCTACATGTTTTGTTCATGATTTTAGTCCTGGTCTTGATAAGTTATCTCCTAGATCTCACAAATGTGTCTTCTTAGGATTTCCACGGTCACAAAAGGGCTATAAGTGTTTTTCCCCTTCCCTCAATCGCCATTTTATCTCTGCTGACGTCACTTTTGATGAATCTTCGTTTTATTTTTCACCTCTATCTTCTAGTTCTGTACCTCCACCTATTACTGTTGATATTCCTATTGTCTGTGATCCTTCTCCTCCTTTAGCCTCTCAGGATCGTCCTTCAACTCCACCCCTTCAGGTTTATAGTCGCCGCCCTCGTCTCCCTCATGACTCACCTCCTGTGCCGCCTCCTGTGTCTCCTCCGGCTCCTGCAAATGAGTCTGACTTGCCTATTGCCCTCCGTAAAGGTATACGCTCTACTCGTAACCCTTCCCCCCATTATACTGTTCTTAGTTACCACAGGTTATCTCCATCTTTTTACACATGTCTCTCCTCCATTTCTTCTTTGTCCATTCCCAAGTCTGTGGGTGATGCCTTAACTCATCCTGGTTGGCGTCAAGCCATGCTGGATGAATTAAGTGCTTTACAGAAAAGTGGAACTTGGGAGCTTGTCCAATTACCATCTGGAAAGTCTGTTGTTGGTTGCAGGTGGGTTTATGCTATCAAAGTTGGCCCTGATGGTACAATTGATCGTTTGAAGGCTCGACTGGTTGCCAAAGGATACACACAGATTTTTGGTTTGGATTATGGTGATACTTTTTCTCCAGTGGCGAAAATGACCTCTGTTCGCCTATTCATTGCCATGGCCGCTCTTCGACAATGGCCTCTTTACCAACTTGATGTAAAAAACGCTTTCCTTAATGGTGATTTGCATGAAGAAATTTATATGGAGCAACCGCCCGGCTTTGTTGCTCAGGGGGAGTCATCTGGATTGGTATGTCGTCTTCGCAAATCCTTATATGGCCTAAAACAGTCTCCTCGGGCCTGGTTTGGTAAGTTCAGCTGTGTTGTTCAACAATTTGGTATGTCTCGCAGTGAAGCGGATCATTCAGTGTTCTATCGCCACTCAAGTGCTGGATGTATCTACTTAATAGTGTATGTTGATGACATTGTTCTCACAGGAAGCGACTATCTTGGCATCTCTCAGATGAAACAACACCTTTGTCACCATTTTCAAACCAAAGATCTTGGCAAACTCCGATACTTTTTGGGTATTGAAGTAGCACAATCCAATGATGGTATTGTCATATCTCAGAGGAAGTATGCGTTAGACATCTTGGAGGAAACAGGGTTAATGAACTGTAAGTCTGTTGAGACACCTATGGATCCTAACATCAAGCTTCTACCAAATCAGGGGGAGCCTTTCTCAGATCCTGAACGTTACAGAAGATTAGTTGGTAAATTAAACTATCTTACTGTTACGCGTCCTGACATTTCCTTCGCAGTAAGTGTGGTGAGTCAATTCCTTAACTCCCCATGTGAAGACCATTGGGATGCAGTTGTTCGCATACTGAAGTATATTAAAGGATCACCTGGAAAAGGTTTGCTATATGGTCCTAACAACGATACAAAAATCGTTTGCTATTCAGATGCTGATTGGGCTGGTTCCCCTTCTGATAGGAGGTCTACTTCTGGATATTGTGTCTCTATTGGTGGCAACTTGATATCTTGGAAAAGTAAGAAGCAAAGTGTTGTGGCTAGGTCCAGCGCAGAAGCAGAATATAGAGCTATGGCATCAGCTACTTGTGAGCTTGTGTGGCTTAAACAATTACTTAGTGAACTGAAATTTGGAGATGTCACTCACATGACACTTATATGTGATAATCAAGCTGCTCTTCATATTAGCTCTAACCCTGTCTTCCATGAGAGAACCAAGCACATTGAAGTTGATTGCCATTTTATTAGAGAAAAAATCATATCCGGAGATATCAAGACTGAGTTCGTTAACTCAAGCAACCAGTTGGCAGACATATTCACTAAGTCCTTGCGAGGACCTAGAATTGACTATCTTTGTGACAAGCTTGGAACATATGATTTATACGCTCCAGCTTGAGGGAGAGTGTTAGATATTGTGTGTTTATGTTAATTAGGGAAACATAGTACCTATATGTTTATTAGGGAAATATAGTCCTTATGCTCATTATATTTTATTTTTACATATTCATTTGTATTTGGGCTTAGCCCACATTCTTATTATTATAAATACATTACCCTATGTGTATGCAAAGACACACAAGGGAGATTGATCCTAAATATAGTTTTTCATCATATTTGTCAAGGGAAATATAGTCCCTCTTCTTATTATTATAAATACATTACCCTATGTGTATGCAAAGACACACAAGGGAGATTTCTCCTTATCTTTTCACTATTTCATAGTTATGAATTGTCTTTTTTCTCCATTATAAAGATTGGAGAATTTAAGAGTTTAGTTTTATAAATTAAGACTTCATTACTATTATTCTGTCTCCATAAACTAATTTGTTTAGAGAATTTTAAAAAAATATTACAACTACAAAAAAATAAATTTTCTAATTACATTAACTAACTGTGTTAATAATTATGAATTTGTTAACAATATATTTAGAGACGGATGGAGTAGTTGTTAAGAAAGAAGAACCATACTTAACTAATCTACCAAACACTTAATTCTACTCGGTGAAGCTTTAGGCACCTCATAATAGCCAAGTCTGTAATCAGACATAGCATCATAAATAAAATACCACAAGATAGAATTTGTGATGACACCTTTTTCCTACATCCGTGGAAACACTTAAACAAGTTGTTCACTTAGATCAATAAAGATTATGAGTTTTGTGGAAACATGAAAAATACTCACCTAGATGTGTATCTTCCTACAAACTCATGTATCGCATTTAAGATTTACAAAAGAATGGTATAGCACGCTCACAAAGAGACATTTAACTACCGAGTGACTACCCACACTTCTATCTGACTTGAGTGCCTTAACACTTCACAGGACTTATAGATAAGGCATATTGGTTACTTCACACCTTTCAAGGGCATTGAAATCTGATTTCCTTCTTGCAAAGGAGATCGACTTCTTCCATAACTTGCAATATAACTTCCAGTACTTGTTAATGAATGCATTTCCAATCTGGTCTTATAAAATTTATAAGTTTTTCTACGTAATAGGTTTAAAACATGTTGTTCCTTTTTGTGTTACAGATTCTGGAAAAGCTATACGATACTGATGATATTGTTATTGCTTACGAACTTGTGAAGCTTTCTTCCATCCAACTTTCCTTGGATGATTCTACTGCTATGGAAAGCATAAATCGAATAGATGATATCTTCTCACGTTATTATGGACGTCATGCAGACTTGGTGTTCCCTTATCTTCAATATCTTAGGGGAGAAATTGAGAAATTTTCAGTGAAGGGCATCCAATAAAATGCTTTTACGACAAAATGACCTACAGAATTTGAGGTATAATTGTCAATCACAGGTTAAATGATTGGTCATATAATATGAAAGATATACAATAGTCAAGACCTCAAGAAAGATTGTTCAAAGCTCATCCAAGCTGTTTGATAGTCTAGGCATACCGTGCATAAATAAGAACGAGACTTTGAACTAAGGTCAGTCTGTGCTCTCAAACTACTCTCTTTCTGAACTTGTGCTTTATTGATATAGATTCACTCAAATTTAAGGAGGATGGAGATATATTTTAAAGATTGTCTTGAGATCTCAGTTGATGAAACCTCAATTAGTTACAAGGGTATCAACAATAACTTTCCGTGTTGTAGTTTTAGTTCCCAAACAAAATTGTTTTTTGCAGTAAGTTATATTATAAATGCTATTACTAAATCAACGAATTTATTTCTTTCTTAATTAATGGTTTTGTGGAAATGGGGAGCAGTAAACCGAGGAGATTGTGTAATTTTGATGATTATATTCTATGTGCTGAATTTAAGAGCATATGGTGCAAAGCTATAGGTATGAAAAGCTGTAGGAATGGTTACTTGACAGATTGTGCAGTTTAGCAATGTTGAAATGTAATGCTTCTTTATTATCATTATTTATTATTATTATTATTTATGTATGGGAACCCAACTATTAGGTTAGGGTTTAAGGAAGTGCCTTGACCTTTTGTAGTCTGCTCCTTTGTATTTTATAAATACAGTATTATAATTGTTACAGGGTAATAAGAAAATACACTGTTTTATCTCATTCAAGTTCTTCAAGTAAGAGCATATGGTGCAAAGCTATAGGTATGAAAAGCTGTAGGAATGGTTACTTGACAGATTGTGCAGCTTAGCAATGCACTTCTTTTACCCCATCTTCTAACTGGTTTTGGTATGCTCTCTTAAACATGTGGTATCATCTGCCCTCATATCGAGTACAATTATTGACGACTTTCAGAAGACTGCATTCAGTATTAGCTCCAGAGACTAACAATTGTCTGATCTACTGGTATGTTTGGCTATGGGTTGTCTTCTGACTTTGATACCTATTGACAACCTAGATTACCAACTGGGCATTTTTGGAAAAACCCCCATGAGATGAGTCTTCTCTCTGACTCTCTTAGTTAACAGAAACATTTATTGATCCATGACTACTTGATACCTTCATTTATTGATTAGGGTTATCAGTAGTTTGAAATCTCACTGACTAAAGTAACTCAATGGTTACAAGTTACACTATATTACTAAACATAGTTTTACCTCCATGGTAATAGCCAAAACACAAATTACCCACCTATGATTACTTAAAAGTTCTCCTTTTTCATACATCATACTTCATAAATACCACACCTAATATCAAACATCACAATTTGTATTGACTTATACTCAATTTTCTTAATTCATAATATTTCATTTAAACAACATTTTATTCTCACTCTTCACAAATCATTACCACCAAACACCATATGTAACAATCTAAAGCAATCCCATACTCGTATAACACCAAGAAGTCAAGAAGAAAGGAAATATCTCTTAAGTATCATCCCTCTAGGGAAGAGAGAATTGTATAGGCCTCTCGCTCAAATGTCCAATTCTCATTTGAGTGTCACTATATTACTGCTTGAGCATCAATATAATGCTTAAGCGACTAGATTCTTAAGAGAGAATTGCTACAGTGTTTCTCTTGTCTCCTAAGCAACCAAAATTCCAGAGCAGAGAGAATTGTTATAGGATCTCTTTCTAGCCTGAACTAATATCTATAGCTTGAGCAATAGTGCTCCTCGCTTAAGCGACATATGGTTTCCTAAGTGAAGTGAACAATTTCACAAAACAAAGTCTTTGATTTTTTCATTCTATATGCTATGTATTGTAATTAGAGGAAAATCTTCTTAATTAGAGAAAATATCTATAGAACTTTCCTAATTAGAAAAAATATGATAGGCTTCTTTTGTCAAGAAGTCGATCAACACTCTCCTCTCAAGCACACACACAAAAAGACACAAAACAGTGTGTATATTATTGATGTATGAATGAAACAATGTACAAAGAATCACACCAAGGAAGCCTCTCTCCCTCCACTGGAACAAATATCCAATCTATATCCAAATGAATACAAAAATGAATAATTCCCTTGTATAGAACACACTATTTATAAAGTCTCCCTTCCCCTTCCCACTAACTAACCAACTGTCAAACAACTCTTCCCTCCTAATTGTCCTCTCATTCCCTCATTCTTCTATCCTAAACCCATTATATCCTATTACCTTATATCCTATCATTACACTTCACTGCCATAACTGCCTATAACGGTCATATTTGTTTATTGTTGGCTTGTATGATTTATCTAATCGATTGAATGTGCTGTTTAATCTGTTAAATCTAAAATAGATGTAAATCTGTTAAAGAAGAAGGAAAAACTTAACAAATTACATTAAAAACGTAATCGATTAAATTGCGTCAGGATTAGAAAATCCTATATATAGACGTCTTGTGCGTTGTTTCAGTACAATAACATGAACTTACACTTTCACGAGTGACTTGATTGCAGGAGCATCTAAGACTTCTTGGAGAATCAAGATCATACATTTAGGTGAATTCATAAAGATTCTTCCAAGATAGCTATGGTGATATATTGTTGATCAATTCTGCACTTCAGGTGTATTCTTTGAGGATCAGTTTCTACATTGCAATCAAGAGGATTGTGTTCTTGTTGTTGTGAGCCAGGAGGAGAACCTGTGTTCTGCATTGAGAGTTGGGATTGCTTTCTGGGTTTGTGAGATTGTGAGGTGTTCACATCTTGTGTTGTAAGTGATATTGAGTTGGCAAAGGAGAGTGCATTGACAGGGGATATCTTTGTATTCTTACTTGTATAACTCTATCATTATAGTGGTTCCTTTCAACTAAGGTTGTTGAAGGAAGACTGAATGTAGGCTTGGCCGAACCAATATAAATCTTTGTGTTGATATTTCTCTCCTTCTCTTTTATTGTTGATTCATATACTTGTCTTATTGATTTCAAGAAAACTTAAAGATTTTGCTAAAATTTTTAAAAGAACTATTTTTTAAGCAAAATCCAATTCACCCCTTCCCCATCTTAGTTTGAGATACAAGGCATCACTTTTTCTATAATTGGCACCAGAGTTGGGAATTTGAAATTTACTTGAATTTTAATCGGTTAGGTTTTACGTATAATCGATTAAAAAGTTCATGATGGCCAGTGTATCTTAAACCTTTGGTGAAGGGGCATCCACAAATAGGCCACCACTATTTACAGGTGAGAATTACCCTTTTTGGAAAATCATTATCAAGATTTTCATGGAATTAGTAGACAAGGGTATTTGGGATGCAATTATTAATGGTCCCTATGAACCAACAAAAATTGGGAATGGTAAGTTAAAGGCCGAAGAATTTTCAGAGTGGACAAGAGATGAAAACAGAAGAGCACATTATGATGTTAAAACAAAGAACATCATCAACTCTACACTTACAATTGATGTGTTCTATAGAATGTCCACATGCATAACGACTAAAGATATGTAGGATGTTCTTGAGGTGACTCACGAAGGAACTGATGAAGTAAAAAGAGCCAAAAAGAATCCACTCATCCAAGAGTATGAAATGTTCAAGATGAAGGCTGGTTAAAAATCTATGATGTCCAAAAAAGGTTCACGCACATAGTCAACAACCTTCTTGCACTTGGAAAGACTTTCGATAAAGAAGAGATCAACATAAAGATTTTGAAAAAGTGTCAATAGAAGTTGGCAACCGAAAGTCACAACAATATCAGAATCTAGAGATTTAACATCAATGAATATGGCTACTTTGTTTGGAAAGCTGAGAGAGCACGAGCTAGAACTTGGCAGATTGAGGGAAGAGGAAGAAAGTGAGCAAAAGGACTCAATAACCCTCAAGATTGCAAGCAAAACTGCTTCAAGAAAGCATGTTGAGGAACCATATTCAAATTTAGAAGTTTCAAAACTGGAAGCTATGAACATGATGGTAAAGAAATTTTCAAAGTTCATGAAATCTAGAAAATCTGTTTCTAATTTTGCAGGTAATCCTAGATGAAACAAAAGGAGAAGCAAAGTTGTTGTTCCTACATGCTATGAGTATGGAAAAGAAGGCCACATTAAGCCTAACTGTCTGGTCTTGAAGATTATGAAATAGGAAGAAGATTAGGAGAAATCTCCCTTATGTGTCTTTGCATACACATAGGGTAATGTAATTATAATAATAAGAATGTGGTCTAAGCCCAAATATAAATGAATATGTAAAAATAACATAATAAGCATAGGGAATATGTTTTCCTAATTAACATAAACACACAACTAATATCTAACACTCCCCCTCAAGCTGGAGCATATAAATCATATGTTCCAAGCTTGTTACAAAGATAGTCAATTCTAGGTCCTCGTAAGGACTTGGTGAATAAGTCTGCCAACTGGTTGCTTGAGTCAACGAACTCAATCTTGATATCTTCGGATATGATTTTTTCTTTAATAAAATGACAATCAACTTCAATGTGCTTGGTTCTCTCATGGAAGACAAGGTTAGAGCTAATATGAAGAGCATCTTGATTATCACATATAAGTGTCATGTGAGTGATATCTCCAAATTTCAATTTACTAAGTAATTGTTTAAGCCACACAAGCTCGCAAGTAGCAGATGCCATAACTCTATATTCTGCTTCTGCGCTAGACCTTGGCACAACACTTTGCTTCTTACTTTTCCAAGATATCAGGTTGCCACCAATAGAGACACAATATCCAGAAGTAGACCTCGTATCAGAAGGGGAACCAGCCCAATCAGCATCTGAATAGCAAACGATTTTTGTATCGTTGTTAGGACCATATAGCAAACCTTTTCCAAGTGATCCTTTAATATACTTCAGTATGCGAACAACTGCATCCCAATGGTCTTCACATGGGGAGTTTAGAAATTGGCTCACCACACTAACTGCGAAGGAAATGTCAGGACTCGTAATAGTAAGATAGTTTAATTTACCAACTAATCTTTTGTAACGTTCAGGATCTGAGAAAGGCTCCACCTGATTTGGTAGGAGTTTGATGTTAGGATCCATAGTTGTCTCAACAGATTTAGAGTTCATTAGCCCTGTTTCCTCCCAGATGTCCAACACATACTTCCTCTGAGATATGACAATATCATCATTGGATTGTGCTACTTCAATACCCAAAAGGTACCGGAGTTTGCCAAGATCTTTGGTTTGAAAATGGTGACAAAGGTGTTGTTTCATTTGAGAGATGCCAAGGTAGTCACTTCCTGGGAGAACAATGTCATCGACATACACTATTAAGTAGATACATCCAACACTTGAGTGGCGATAGAACACTGAATGATCCGCTTCACTGTGAGACATACCAAATTGTTGAACAACACAACTGAATTTACCAAACTAGGCCCGAGGAGACTATTTTAGGCCATATAGGGATTTGCAAAGATGACATACCAATCCAGATGACTCCCCCTAAGCAACAAAACCGAGGGCGGTTGCTCCATATAAATTTCTTCATGCAAATCACCATTAAGGAAAACATTTTTGACATCAAGTTGGTAAAGAGGCCATTGTCGAAGAGCGACCATGGCAATGAATAGACGAAGATAGGTCATTTTTTCCACTAGAGAAAAAGTATAACCATAATCCAAACCAAAAATCTGTATGTAGCCTTTGGCAACCAGTCGAGCCTTCAAACGATCAATTATACCATCAGGGCCAACTTTGATAGCATACACCCACCTGCAACCAACAACAGACTTTCTAGATGGTAATTGGACAAGCTCCCAAGTTCCACTTTTCTGTAAAGCACTTAATTCATCTAGCATGGCTTGATGCCAACCAGGATGAGTTAAGGCATCACCCACAGATTTGGGAATTGACACAGAAGAAATGGATAAGAGACATGTGTAAAAAGATGGAGATAATCTGTGGTAACTAAGAATAGTATAATGGGGGGAAGGGTTACGAGTGGAGTGTATATCTTTATCGAGTGCAATGGGCATGTCAGACTCATTTGTTGGAGCCGGAGGAGACACATGAGGTGGCATTGAAAGTGAGTCATGAGGGAGATGATTGCAACGACTATAAACCTGAAGGGGTGGAGTTGAAGGACGATCCTGTGGGGAATGAGAGTCTAAAGAAGGAGAAGATCACAGAAAAAAGGAATATCAACAGTAGCAGGTGAAGGTACAGATCGAGAAGATAAATGTGAAAAGTAAAGCGAAGATTCATTAAAAGTGACATCAGCCGAGATGAAATGACGATTTAGGGAAGGGGAAAAACACTTATAGCCCTTTTGTGATCGTGGAAATCCTAAGAAGACATTTATGAGATCTAGGAGATAACATATCAAGACCAGGACTAAAATCATGAACAAAACATGTAGACCCAAAAACTTTAAGAGGTAATGGATGTAAAGGGTCTTGAGGAAATAAGATAGAATGAGAGATTTTGTTATCTAGGTCAGAGGACGGCATGCGGTTTATGAGATAACATGCAGTGAGAATTGCATCATCCCAAAAACGTGAAGGTACTTGACCATGGATTAGAAGTGTACGAGTTGTTTCAATAAGGTGTCTATTCTTGCGCTCAGCCACCCTATTTTGTTAAGGGGTATAGGCACACGAGGTTTGGTGAAGAATGCCATGAGAAGCCATAAAATGTTTAAATGGTTGAGAAATGTATTCACGACCATTAGCACTGCGTAAAGTGCGAATAGAAACCCCAAACTGAGTTTTTATTTCATTGAAAAAAGTTTGGAAAATAGAAAACAACTCAGAACGATTCTTCATTAGAAATAACCAAGTACACCTGGAATAGTCATCAATAAAGGTAACAAAATACTGAAACCCTAAAGTTGACTTAACACGACTAGGTCCCCAAATATCAGAATGAACCAATGAAAAGGGAGATGACGCTCGTTGTGAAACACTATGAGGAAAGGAACTGCGAGTATGTTTACCTAACTGACAAGACTCACACGGCAAACTTGATAATTTTGACAAACTAGGAACAAGTTGCTGCAGTTTGGCAAGACTGGGATGACCTAATTGAGCATGAGGAAGGGATGGTGACTCCATGATTACGCCAGCATGTGGAGAAGGGCGGAGATGATATAGGCCATGAGACTCACATCCTATGCCAATCATGTGTTTCGAACTCCGGTCCTGCAACCAAACAAAATCTTTGGTAAATGAAATAACACAATTAAGGGAACGAGTTAGACGACTTACAGACAATAAGTTAAAAGGAGACCCAAGGACATAAAGTACATGATCAATGGATATGGACGAAAAATATGAACAGTACCAATACCATGAGAAAAGACTCTAGACCCATCAGCCATTGTTACCGAGGGTAAATTATCCGGACATGACAAGGAAACAAACAAGGACTTGTTACCAGTGATATGATCGGTGACGCCTGAGTCAAGGACCCAAGATCCGAGAGAGTGAGTCAGACCAACAAAAGGAGTACCTGTGAGTGTAACAAAAGTAGATGTAGTGGAACTAGAGTGCTGACGGTCCTCACACCATCTGAGAAATTCCTGAAAGAGTGCAGGGTTGTCTATGCTATTTGATGAAGTAAGATTGTCTACAGACAGTGATCGGGGAGGTGGCTCAAAATTAGCCATTGCTATAGGTCGAGGAGGAGGTCCATGAAGCGCATAACATCTATCAATTTCGTGTCCTAGTTTGCCACAGTAGTCACATTTTGGACATCCTTTACCTGGTGGCGAAACAGACTCCGATCATCACGTTGGGCAGCCATGGAGAGGGAGAAACCCTAAAAATTCAATGTGCTCCGATTGACGCAACGACCACAAATCCAGAAAAAGGACGAGGAGGCGATCACGGCGGTGCTGGTTGGCGGCGGAAAGCTCCGGCGACGTGCCTGTGGTAGCGGTGGCGAGTGGGTCACACTCAAAGAGAAAAGAGTTCACACTCAAAAAGAAAAGAGTAGAACTTAAAACTCAGATCTACTCGAATATAGGCCAAACAGGTCGTCACCGACCCTAGGAACAGACACAGGAGTCGTCGGCGACCCTTTCTGTGGCGGCGGCGGCGAGTGGGTCTCGTCGGAGGTGGGCGCATGGGCTACACGCGCCAGCGACGGTAGAGGCGCATTGCGGTGCGTGGCGGCTCCTCTCACGGAGCGACTTCCGACGTTGTGGTTGTCGGAGTTGGGTGCACCTTTCTGCCCTATGAACGACCCTAACCGGCGACAGCGGCAACGGCGGTGGTCGGACAACGACGGTAGGTACCAGAGACTGTGGAATTGGATGGAACAAAACCTAAGCTCTAGATACCATATGAAATAGGAAGAAGATTAGGAGAAATCTCCCTTTATGTGTCTTTGCATACACATAGGGTAATGTATTTATAATAATAAGAATGTGGGCTAAGCCCAAATACAAATGAATATGTAAAAATAACATAATAAGCATAGGGACTATGTTTCCCTAATTAACATAAACACACAACTAATATCTAACAAAGATGAAACAAAAATTTGATGAGAAGACCAACCGAGATAGGAGAAAGAATAGACAAAAGAAAGTCTATATTGCTTGGGAGGACAGTGATTCTAACAACTCTTCAAGTGGTGATGAAAGCTTAGAAGAGGAAACAAATATCTTCTTGATGGTTGGCTTAGTATGCTTTGAAAGTAATGATGACAACTTTGAGAATGAACCAATAGAGGAAATGTATTATCAACTTCTTGATGCATTTAAAGAATTACATAGTGAGGCCATTAAAATGAAATATCGGGTTAATCGATTAAAGAGTGAGAAAAGAGATTTAGAAAGAAGGATTGATAATCTTGATGATAATAATGAAAATCTCAAAATTGAACTTGAAACTGTTTTACAATCTAAAAAGGCTGAAACTAAGGTTAAAACAGTAGTTCAAGATTGTACTGATTGTCCTGCACACCTAGAGAAAACAGATTACTTGATTAGTACACTATCTAAATTCACTCTAGGAAGATCCAATCTTGTGGTTGTGCTAGAATCACATTAGTTTTAATAAGCAAGGAATAAGGGCAAAACAACTATGTTTTAACCGATTACATTAGTTGTATAATCGATTAAAACACGTTGTTATGCCAACATGTGTTTGCTGAGTGCATTGATGTGTTTGGAAAGGAAAATGATTTTGAAATTTGCTTAAGTATGGAACTTAACCTATTACATAAGTTTCATAATCGGTTAAATTGTTTATCTTGTGAAAATAATTTTTATTAAAAGTCATAATTGCCTATAACAGTCATATTTGTTTGTTGTTGGCTTGTGTGATTTATCTAATCGATTGCATGTGCTGTTTTATCTGTTAAATCTGAAACATATGTAAAACTGTTAAAGAAGGAAAAACTTAACAGATTACATTAAAAGCGTAATAGATTAAATTGCGTCAGGATTAGAAAATCCTATATATAGACGTCTTGCGCGTTGTTTCAATACAATAGCATGAAGTTACACTTTCATAACTGAGTTGTTTGTTGAGTATTGATTGTAGGAGCGTCCTAAGACTTCTTGGAGAATCAAGATCATACATTTGGGTGAATTCATAGAGATTCTTCCAAGATAGTTGTGTTGACATATTGCTGATCAATTCAGCACTTCAGGTGTATTCTTTGAGGATCAGTTTCTACATTGCAATCAAGAAGATTGTGTTCCTTTTGTTATGAGCCAGGAGGAAAACTTGTGTGTTCTCCATTGAAAGTTGGGATTCCTCTCAAGGTGGTTGGGATTGCTTTCTGGGTTTGAGATTGAGAGGTGTTCAGATCTTGTGTTGTAAATGATATTGAGTTGGGGAAGAAGAGTGCATTAAGAGGGGGTGTCTCTCTATTCTTGCTTGTATAACTCTATCATTATAGTGGTTCACTTCAACTAAGCTTATTGAAGGAAGATTGGATGTAGGCTTGGCCAAACCAGTATACATCTTTGTGTTAATCTTTCTCTCCTTCTCTTTTATTGTTGGTTCATATACTTGTTTTATTGATTTCAAGAAAACTTAAAGATTTTGCTAAACTTTTTAAAAGAACTATTTTTTAAGTAAAATCCAATTCATCCCTCTCTTGGCTTAAGATACAAGGCATCACTTTTTCTATAATAACCATAATAGATTATAGTGAAAATTATTTGTATGTCTCACGTTTAGTTTTTTGTAATTTTTTCTTGAGATAATCGATTATCTCAAATGATAATCGATTATTCCATTGAGTTTTCTGATATAATGTATTTCTAGATCTCTATATGTATCTAGCTATTCTATTAACTTAACTATTACAAATTGAGTATTACAAAAGCTCTATTTTACATCAATCCAAGGAGTATTGGTTGTTTCAAGTCTTTGAGTATTTTATCATCCAAATTCTTTAAGCTTTACATTAGTTCATTTTTAATAATTTCTTCCTTTTTTACAATGATCAAAATCCTAGTTTAAAGCTTTTGTTAACACTTGCAGATTTATAACTTGGACAGAAAAACATTAGAGAAGTATTATAATACTTTTAACATTTACCCTTTCTTCTCTCCCCTTTTTATAATAACAAAAAATAAAGTAACTCCTCGTAAACATGTGCATTCAACTTAGTAGAAGGTCCCCTTTAATATGATGACAACATTAATAATAAGTAGAAATGCAATCGTGAATGAAGGGAAACATAGTTTTATTGATGTTGAAACAGAAGTACAAATTTTAAATTCATCGCTGGGCTCATCATCATAATGCTCTTCTAATTGAAACTTAATATTGGTTAACTGATGATTTATATCTCTAATGAGACCACACACTTGGTAATCTTGAACACCATGAAGAGAAAGTAATTCTTGATGCCTTGTGGCTTGAAGGTTGTACATTTCCTCCATCCTTCTAGTGAGAGTTGCAATATTCTCTTCCATAGATGAAGAGGAGTTTTCAGGAGTCCTTAATGGTCCAACAATATCAGCAACATCAGGCATAGCAGCATCTTCCTCCTCCTCTTCAACGATAACATCTTCTTTGTGGATGCAAGTGTTACCTTGGAGAATAAAACCTATTTGCCTTAAGGCTCTTTATCTAATCTCATTTGGAGGCAAAGTTTGGGAGACCTTTTCTCCTTCAATGAACACACCTTTGTAATCACAAATTCGAGAGATTAGCAAGGCTTAGGGGAGGTATATAGGATAAACCCACAACAGAGGAGATAGAGTCTCAAGTCCAAGAGTTAATAGATAAGGGTTGGATTCAAAATACTCTAAGTCCTTGTGTTAATCCTGTGTAGTTGGTGGCTAATAAGTGTTATAATTACTTAGTTTTTACACTTATTAGAACCCCTTCTTTGTCTTGATTCATGTGTTTTGTGTCAAATTCAATGAAGAAATGCAAAACTTGTACATAAGGGTTATAAAAACAGATAGTTATCCATTTTAGGGGGTATTTTGCAAGAGAGAGGAAGATTGAAGCTTATTTAAGCAATTCCACCAAAAATGGCTCGTTAATTGAGGCCATACCCGAATCAAATTAATATGCAATTAAAGTGCAGTATAAACTAAGAAGTGACTCTTAGGTCGTCTCTTAAGGACCAAATGTGGTTCAGGCAATAGGTCAAACACGTAGTGGGGGGTTTTGTATTAGTAGATTTACAAACTAAATCAACTAATTAAAGCACATATTAAAAACAGATTTAAAATAGGTTGTCATCTAGATCAATTGCAATGCCTCCAATCATATATTAACAACAATTAAATGCTACTCTGACCCCTAATCCAACACGAATTAACTAACTAAGCGAAGGTTAATCTTGTCTTCAAAGATTGCGAATTAAGCAAACACAATGTCTATATCTAATCAATTCTGCACACACAATTTAATCGACTAAGCAAAGATTAAACACCAATTAGACAACTAAGCCTATATCCAATTGCACGCACAAAACAAATAACACATAATGCAAGCAACATTCAATCACAACACACTAATCTCAAGGTCACAATTGCAATCTCTCTAGTCACCAACCAACAAAATTTCACGCTATCATTATAAAACGAAATGCAGAACGGAACATAGTAAACCAAAATTCATGAAAGAGTTAAGACACAAACTCAACAACAAACTGAGATATGAAAACTACAACAATAAGGGGAAGAAAGAAATAATCTTGAAAGAAAGGGGACTTAGTTTGACTTCATCTACGAAAGGAAAGATTTCCTAAACAAAGGAAGTCCAAACTTAGCCCCCGAAGAGATGGTCCTTTCCAAATACTTAGGATGGTTAACAATAATGCATATCAATTAGACCTACTCGAGGAATATGGAGTTCATACTACTTTTAATGTGTATGACCATAAACCTTTTTTAGGTGAATCTGATGATGAGAAACACCTTCCAGATTTGAGGACAAATCTTTTTCAAGAGGGAGGAGATAATGTTGAAGCCGAGGCAAAGTAGTTGGCACTTGAATTGAATCACTTAGTGATTGTTGAGAAACACCTGGTGAACTAGGCGTAATTGAAGGAGCACAAATAATAGAAATATTAATAGTATTATAAGGAGACATATTAGAAGAAGAAGAATGATCATTAAAATAACAAGAAGCTTCATTGAAGGTGACATCTGTAGAAACAAAATAGTGAATAAGAGAAAGAGAAAAACACTTGTATTTTTTTTTTCATCTGGTAAAGCCTAAAAAAACACTTTTGTCTAGTCGATGAACAAAACATGTAAACCCAAAAAAATTTAGAGGTAAAAGGTGTAGGGGTTCATGAGGAAATAAAATAGAATGAGGTGTTTTATTATCTAAAATAGAATAGAGCATGCGATTAATGAGATAACATGCAATAAGAATAACATCACCCAAAAAATGTTGAAGAATGTTACCATGAATTCAAAGAGTGTGAGTTGTTTCAACAAGATGTCTATTTTTACGCTCAGCCACCCTCATTTTGTTGAGGTGTATAAGCGCATGAAGTTTGATGGAGAATAACGAGAGAATCCATAAATTGTTTAAAAGAATGGGAAAAAATATTCATGACCATTATCATTGCGCAAAGTTTGACTATAAAAGATTTGAAAAGTATACAATAAATTAGAACGATATTTCATTAAAAATAGGCAAGTATATATGGAATAATCATCAACAAAAGTAACTAAATAATGAAAACCTATATTAGACATAACATGACTAGGTCCCCAAATGTCATAATGGGCTAAGGCAAAAGCAGGCGAAGCACGTTGTGAGACATTACGAGGAAAGGAACTACGAATATGTTTTCCTAATTGACACAACTTACAAACCAAATTGGATAACTTGGATAAGTAGGAACAAGTTCTTGCAATTTGACAAGACTGAGTTGACCTGACCTAACTAAGAATGAAAAAGAGATGGAGACTCCATAATATTCCCAACATCTAAAAAGGGGCGAAGATGATAAAGACTGAGACTCACATCTGCTTTCAATCATCTGTCTCGAATTTCGGTCCTGTAAACAAACAAAATCTTTGTTTAAAAAAATATCACAATCATGAGAACAAGTTAGATGACTAATGGATAATAAGTTAAAAGGATACCTAGTGACATAAAGAACATTATCAATGGAAAAAAAAGGAAAAAATGTTAACAATCCCAACACCATGAGCTAAAACTCTAGATTCATAAATCATTCTAACATAAGGTTAAGGATTCAGAGAAGACAAAAAGGAAAATAAAGATTTGTTACCAGTAATTTGATATGTGGCTCCTGAGTCAAGACCTAAGAGCCAAGACAAGAAGATGGAGTCAGACCAACAAAAGATGTACATTTGTGTCCTACAGATGTAGTTGTTAACGATTAGAAAACCGTTATTTTTATACTTAAATTTTATATTAAAACACACCCTTTATGGCTTAGAATGAGCTTAAGACTCAAGTAAAACACTTAGTTGAGTCACATGAGAGTCAAAAGTTGTTTTTAGAGATATTATGCTTGTTTTGCATTGTTTTGCAGGGTTTTGATGAGAATTGAAGATGAAAGTAAAGAAGGGAGGACTTAGACTCATGAAAGAAGGAGGAAAAGGATGAAAAGAAGAGTCAAGTGCACCGCTCAGCGCCAATTCCAGCGCTGAGCGCCAGTTTCGTGGGTGAAGTCATTGCTTCTCGCTTGAGCGGCACCGTTGAGCGGCATGTTGGACCGCTGAGCGGTTTTACGATTAGAGGCAAACCGCTGAGTGGCCAAATTAGGCATTGAGCGTTCATCAGATGAGCTTGGGCTTAAATTCTGTTACTTTTATGCGCTATAAATAGCCTTAGTGCGATTCTCAAAGAATTCTTTTGGCAGACAGAGACGTCCACAGCTGCTCAACACTCCTTGGAGGCGGTTCCTTGATGCTTAGGCTCCAATATACCAAATTTAGGGTTTATTCTTCCATACTTTCATTTAATTCCATCTAGTTCACCATAGACTATGGTGAACTAAACCCTTTGTTGTTGGGGAACAATGTAATATTTTGAAACTCTCTTATATTGAAATTCTTATTTTATTTATATGCTTGCATATGCTTATATTATCAATTGTTGGGTTCCTTACCTTTGCTTAATGCTTTTATCGTTTAACTCATTCGGTAAATTTTGTTTGTCTTTATTGATACGGAGACGTACAGTAATGTCATGAACTGGGGGTAATTCCTTGATTAAGCTAATACCGCCTAGAGATAGGGGTAGGACGATCAATTGTATTTTGTTTCCGTTTATCATGCATTATTAGTTACTAGGGGAGGCTAGAGATAGCAAGCCAGTAATTAGTAATAGGCTCTATTTGCCAAGAGATTAGGTTTAGGGTACACCAAGAAAGTTTGTATGACAATATGATAAATAAGCGAATTAAATGAGAAGAGTAGATATAAGAGGGTGGATAAGATGAAATTGTAAACCCCAACAACTCCATTCATCCATAGTTTCTTCTAGCCAATTGATTCACTGCATTTTGCATGTTTATTTTCGTCTTGCATTCAAAAACCTAAATTTAATTCTTTTCTCAAATCTTATGCAATCTCTTTACATGAAAGTTAAGACCTAAGAGTTATTTGGGAGAACGATATTTGGTCTTACCATCTATTATTACTTGATACGATCTGGTACACTTGCCAGGGGTTTAACAAGTTTTTGGCGTCGTTGCCGGGGACTCGTGGTTTAACTTTTCTAGTAGTGTGAATTTGATTAAATTTGACTTGATTTTATGTTTATTTTATTTTTGTTCTAATAAATGTTTTCTAGGGTTTTGTGCCTAATGTTTGCAAGATGCAGTACGAACAAGAATTTGATTATATGGGCACTAAATTCTACCAAAATAATTTCAACCACTGATGGGAACCTCACTCAAACACGGATCAAAGCCATTTTGGACAAGCTGTCGAGCAACAAATCACTCCACTCAAGGAGAACATAAATTCTGATGACAAATTTCTTCAGCGGATCACGGGTATGAATATATCATTCATCAGAAGTATTGAGGAGATGCGACAACGTGAGGAGTTACGAGAACGTCAAAGACAACAATATCGTCCTTCACATGAAGAAGTAGAACGTCAAAGGCAGCAATATTCTCCTACACTTGAAGAAAGAGAGAAGGAAGTTGAACAACGACTTTGGCAGAAACAATCATCTGTGCCAAGAGAAACATTATGGGAAGGTGAACAACGTTTACGACAAAAACAATTCTCTATACCAAGAGAAACGTTGAGGGAAGCTGAAGAACGTTTACGACATAAACAATTCTCTATACTAAGAGAAACGTTGTGGGAAGCCGAACAACGTCTTTGGCAGCAACAATCATCTTTGCCAAGAGAAACGTTAGGGGAAGCTGAACAACATTTATGGCAGAACCAACTCTCTTGCATAATGAAGTCTCTAGATCTTAGGCGTAATACTGAAGTTAACCCTAGGAAGGAATGTCAAGCTACTATCTCTGAAAGTGATAAGGTTGTTGATGAGAAGAAAATAGAGATAGAGGAGGAAAAGATAGAGAGAGTTGTAGAGGGAGAAGAAAAAGAAGTGGTTGAGAGAAAAGAAAAAAAGAAAAAAAGTGCGAAAATAAAAAAGAAGAAATCAAGGAAAAATAAAAAGAGAAAGTTGAGGGATGAAGAGATTGAGAAAAAGAGGAAGAGAGGAAAGAAGAAAAGATCATATGCAAAACCCCTTCCTCATAAGAAGAAAAGTCATAGGAAGGAAAAGAAGTTTAAGTGCTTTATGGAGATCTTCAAGAAATTAGAGATTAAAGTTCCTATGATTGATACATGGAAACAGGTGCTTGGTTCGATCAACTTTTTGAAGAGATTCAGTAGAAGAAGAAAAAGAAAAGAATATCAAGTAAGAAGAATATCAACACCTATTGATGGGTGTTTGCTGGGGTCATCCCAATTGTTGTAATATATTAGTTTTATTTTATTTTGGACATGTAATTCTTAGATTTTTAAACAATTTATGGGTAGCATCTACTGAGGGATGCTAATTTTTATGTATCTCACTGACGGGTACAGAAAAGTACACACTTACTGATGAGTGCTAGAAGGCTTGGGTCAGGCTCGTGACGTTAAACAAGCGCTACCTGGGAGGCAACCTAGTTGATTATTTCTGTTTTTAACTCTGTGCTAAGTACATTGTATGTTTGAATGTTGCATTTGAGAAGGGAAAGGTATATAATTGAAAAATTGAAGGTTGAAATCCAGTGCTACAGGGTTGGATTACACAAAAGCAAGCAAAAAAGAGGGAGAAAAATTAACGCCCACCGCTGAGCGGTCCATGTGACCGCTGAGCGGCGGCGGCGCAGACCTCCCTTGAGCTTTTAAAAGCTCAGCGTTTTTGGGGATTCTGCACTTTTGAAACTCCTCTTTGAAGCTCACTCAAGCGTTCTTTGTAAACCCTAGCACCCAATTTCCATTTTCAAAGGCTTTCCAAAGAAATTTCTCCACTTTTCTCATCACCCATTCACAAAAATCTCATTTTTCTACCATTCTCTTGTCAAAAGTTTGGGGGTTTTGTTGAGGGTTGTGCATTGGAGAGGCATTCATCATCACTTAAGAAGAAGTCTAGCAAGCATCTAAGATCTCCACTCAAGTAAGTTGTGCAATTTTATTCCTAGGGTCTCTAATTGAAATTTGATGAAGAACATGTGTAAGAACATGATAAATTAGGGCTTTTGATTTCTATGCATGAATTGATGAAATAGAAACTGTTTGAACCGATTGAATTGCATGGAATTGGTCTGGAATGGTAAAATTGGTGTTAGAGTGGAGATTAAGACCTTTGAAAGAGGGTTTTTGAAAAACCTTCATCGAAACCGCTGAGCAGTCTGCTTGACCTTGAGTGGAATTCATTAGGATTTGGGTTTTGTTTTTATTGTGATGCTTGAACGCTGAGGGGCCCTGTTTTCCCCTCAGTGCTGGACTATGCATGATTTGGAATGTAATTGATGATTTACTAACCTCTAATGATGAATTTCTGTGATGTTATTGAATTTATTTGATACAGAAATGTCATCCTCAAGGAGAGTAAAGACCACAGGGCAGCGGGTCTAGAGTAGTTGGAGCACCAGGCAGAGATGATGATGACCAGGAGGATAATGATTTTGAGGATGCACAGGCTAGGGATGAGTATGACTCTGATGAGGACATGGACCGATAGGGCATCTACTGATGGATGTCAGTACTTAGACAGGGATTTTTCTTTTTCTTTTGTACTTTGGATTTGTAGAATAGGTTGAACTTTATTTTATGTGTCTATGCTTGGCTTGTACACTGATTCTGATGATGGTTTGATATGATGATATTGCATGATGAGTTTTCTCAAATGATGATTGGATGTGGATGACGATTGAGTTGGTGTTGCATGTTAATATACAGGTGAATTGTTTACTAGCTTTGTGAACAGATGTGTGATGATTTATGATTGTGATTATGATGCCAAATAGGTTGTATGAATGATGTTTGAGAAAAGCACAATTGTGTGAGGTTTTGAACTCCAGAGTATTCATTGATATATATGTGCTATTCATATGGAAGCATGAATGATATTGCCTGAATCTTTATGATTGATTGAATTGCATGTTTAGGTCATATGATCAAGGCCATTTTTGGAAGCCATTCTTAGCCAAATATTAACTCAAAGAAAAAAGAACCATGTGTTCTATCCTTTTTGAACCCTAGCCTTGAAACAGGATGAAAACCCTTGCTTTGAAAATTTTACCTTGAGTTGGGTTGAGAATAATTGTATGATATTGCCAAAGTTCAAGTTTGGGGTTGTGGGGGAAATTGAAAGGCAAAAGAAAGGCATTGAGCTCAAGTGTTGAATGAAAAAAATTGCATGAAAAGAGAAGAAAGAAAAAGCATGAAAGATGAGCTCAATGTAAAGAGAAAAAGGAAAGAAGTTGGGAATGAGTAAGATTGGTGAAAAAGAGAGTTTATGCTTGAACTTTGGATGCTAAAATAACTCTCTTCACTCAAGGATCTTGTGTTCTAGAAAAACCAATTTTTCTTGTTAACCCAACCTCATTATAAGCCTTGGAAAAGTCCTTGTGATGACATTTGTATGTGAGAATGTTGATTGTAGTAGATGAAGGGAAATTTGGTTTCATGTGATATGTGAATAGCAGAGGGATGGAGAGACCTCTTAAACACTTGAGTGATTGAGTGAAACACTTGCTTGGAGAGGATTAATAAATTGCATGATTACATCTTGCTTAGTGGATTGATCATTCATAAGTAGAAACATCTGTTGGAAAATATGTGATCATGTCAACTGAGTTGAATTGAAAGCATGCATGCATCTTGATAAGATTCCATTGAAAATCTGAATTGAGTAACTCTTGTTGTGAGAAAAATAAATTTTGGAAATGTTGAACTATTTTGATGAAAAAGTGGAAAGCCAAGTTCTATTTTATTTGCTTGAGGACAAGCAAAGTTTTAAGTTTGGGGTTGTAATAACGGTTGGAAAACCGTTATTTTTATACTTAAATTTGATATTAAAACACACCCTTTATGACTTAGAATGAGCTTAAGACTCAAGTAAAACACTTAGTTGAGTCACATGAGAGTCAAAAGTTGTTTTTCGAGATATTATGCTTGTTTTGCATTGTTTTGCAGGGTTTTGATGAGAATTGAAGATGGAAGTAAAGAAGGGAGGACTTAAACTCATGAAAGAAGGATAAAAAGGATGAAAAAAAGAGTCAAGTGCACCGCTCAGCGCCAATTCTAGCGCTGAGCGCCAGTTTCGTGGGTGAAGTCACTACTTCTCGCTTGAGCAGCACCACTAAGCGTCTTGTGCGATTAGAGGGCCACCGCTAAGCGACATGTTGGACTGCTGAGCGGCCAAATTAGGCGTTGAGCGTCCATCAGATGGGCTTGGGCTTAAATTCTGTTACTTTTATACGCTATAAAAAGCCCTAGTGCGATTCTCAAAGAATTCTTTTGGCAGACAGAGACGTCCACACCTGCTCAACACTCCTTGGAGGCGGTTCCTTGGATACCAAATTTAGGGTTTATTCTTCCATAATTTCATTTAATTCTATCTAGTTCACTATGTTTATGGTGAACTAAACCCTTTGTTTTTGGAGAACAATGTAATCTTTTGAAACTCTCTTATATTGAAATTCTTATTTTATTTATAAGCTTGCATATGCTTATATTATCAATTGTTGGGTTCCTTACCTTTGCTTAATGCTTTTCTTTATTGATACGGAGACATATAGTAATGTCATGAACTGGGAGGAATTCCTTGATTAAGCAAATACCGCCTAGAGATAGGGGTAGGACGATCAATTGTATTTTGCTTCCGTTTATCATGCATTATTAGTTACTAGGGGAGGCTAGAGATAGCAAGCCAGTAATTAGTAATAGGCTCTATTCGCCAAGAGATTGGGTTTAGGATAGACCAAGAAAGTTTGCATGACAATATGATAAATAGGCGAATTAAATAAGAAGAGTATATATAAGAGGATGGATAAGATGAAATTGTAAACCCCAACAACTTCATTCATCCATAGTTTCTTCTAGCCAATTGATTCACTGCATTTTGCATGTTTAGTTTCGTCTTGCATTCAAAAACCTAAATTTAATTGTTTTCTCAAGTCTTATGCGATTTCTTTACATGAAAGTTAAGGGCTAAGAGTCCTTTGGGAGAACGATATTTGGTTTTACCATCTATTATTACTTGATACGATCTGGTACACTTGTCAGGGGTTTAACAGTAGTGGATCTAGAAGGTTGTTGATCCTTATAACATTTGAGAAATTTACTAAAAGTAACAGAGTCGTTGGTAATATCGAATGTAGGAGGATCCCTAGTATGTGATTGTAAGGGAGGATTAGTCTGAACAATAACAGTAGATCTAAGAGAACGACCATGTAATGCATAACATCGATCAATCTTGTGGCCTAGTTTGCCACAATGGTCACACTTGAGATGTCCTTTTTCTGACTTGCGAGAGTGATTATGATCATCATGTTGAGATGCCAAAGTAGAGGAAATATGTGTATCATTGATGTGTTTACTAGGTACATGTACTATAGTGTAACAAGTAGAAGTTAAAGTGGCAATAATAAGTGAACCCAAAATTTGATCACGAATGTGAGAGTATTCATCAACAAGGTTGTGCGACGCCAATAACATGAAGAACTTTGATCGTTGCTCTATTTCTTGGGCAGGAGTAGAGGTAAGAGGCAGTAATTCATTAAATTCATGAAAAAAGCATGAATTTTACCCCTATAATCATTGATAGAGACCTGATGTCGAGGAGTAACAAAATTTAAAAGATCATGACAAATACCATAAAGATCTTGCGTATCACTGGTATATAATAGTTTGGCGTGTTCCCAGATTTCAAAACATATTTTGTAGGAACAAAAAAATTGTTTTAAAAAAGAATGAAGGGTACCCTTGAAAACATTGCATAATTAAGCATCAATTTTCAACCAACGGGTAACCCAGCGGAATCAATAGCTTTCACGTTCTGAGTAATATGATCAACATACCCTTGACTATTAAGCCAAAGTTTAACATATAATGCCCAAGTCGCATAATTACTGCCATTTAACTTATCAATAGATAAATGCACATTGACATAGTTATATATATATGGACATGTTAGATGTACTGGAAGACAAGGTCAAACGTACGATTGACAGAAGAGATGTCAGAAGCCATGAAGTAAGAGAGAATAAAAACCTAAAACCTGAAATACGCTCAATCAATATAACCAGGCCATATCCAGAGAGAGAAAGTCGCGACGAGTCCAACAAAGGTGGTCGGCGTAGGAGACATGTGCAGCCACGAGTGGCTAGACAGTATGGCGAAAGCGAACTGCGATCGTGAAAACATGTACGAGCTTTAATGGTATTGATCATGACGACATTCTGGTCGCTAGACCGAGACGAGCAAAACCAGGGTCGCTGGTTGAAACTGATGCTCCAATGATGGTGGCAACAGCAACGACGATGACTCTAACTACGGTGGTGACATTCGTAGTAGGCAGGAGCGCAAACATTTTTCCAAAGAACCTTAAGTTCTAGATACCATGTTAAATATAGTGAAAAACTATTTATGGAATTAATCTTCCTTGTGTTGAATATACATATAAGATCCTTGTTAAACTGATTTTTGTCGTCTAAAATTAGAACAAACTCAGTTTCCCCACTAATAAAGTATAGGAGTAAACCAATGATCAATCCAAGGACTCAATTATGATTAAGCTTAAAGTGTAAAATTAGTCTTGCTTTTTATTTATTAACTAACTACTAGCGCAATGTGGGGAAAAAAAAATCAAATTGAAAGAAAGGAATTAAAAAGAAAATATATATTTTTTAAAAGGAAAATAAAGAAATAAAATGCAAATAACTAAAACCTAAAACATGAATTCTTTCAAAGAGAAACTAACTAAAAGATGCATGAACAATACCTAAGTCTAATCATGGTAGTCAGAGGCAAAATAAAAATAAGTAAGCTACTTTCAATTGAAACAAACTACTAATAGAATCTACCTAAACAATTCATCATATCAAAACAGTAAAAGAACGAAGCTAAACTAACACAAAACATATAAAAGCTACATGCACAAATTGAAATTAAAGTAAACACCTAAAACATAAATGCAGAATTGGAAATTGATACTAAATCACAAGACAACAGAGGCACAAAAACCTAAAAGTTACAATCTATATTCAACTATAAAACGCAATGACAATGAAAGTAAAATACAGGTTCAACTAAACATCAAGAAAGTGAATAAAGGCAGAGAACATAAATTGCTATAAAAGAATCAACAGAAATTGAAATTTATTTGAGAGAGAAATTAAAATTACAAGAAGAAATTCACAGTGGAAGAAAAACCGAGACGATCACGGGCTGTCACCACCGTGATTGCTCGATCAACAGTCCAAGAGCGTCAAAAATCAATTCTATGAAAAGGCTTGAAAACCTAGAACTAAGAACATGAAATCAGAAGAAAGCAAGAAACCCTAAGCGCGTAGCGTCTGTCACCCATTGCTCCCGTGGAGTCTGTCACCCTCCACACGCTCTCAAACTCTCGCAATCTCAGTCTCGTGAGTGGAGTCTGTCACACTCCACCCTTCACACTTAAAAATCTGTACAAGTTTCTTTTTATAGACAAAACGAAAAGGAAAAAAATAGGAAAGGGGAAGAAGATCTCTCGACGTTTCGCGCTTCTTTGATCGAACGGTCTTCGTTCATCTTCTGTTATGTTCCTCTCTGACCATCCGATCATCATTAGTGGTCAGCTCCGGTCACTTGGGTTTTGGTCTCCTCTGGTTAGGACGCATCAGCTCTTCTCTGGCTTTCTCCCTTTGCGCTAGCCCTAGCTTTTGGGTGCTTTTTCCTGCTAAAGAAGTCTCAAGCTCGAGCAAAGTGTAAGGCAGCAGAAGACTAGCCAAAACTTCGTCGTTCCACTAAAGCTCAGCCCAATTGCAGCGGCCCAATATTGCAATTAAATCAGCCAAATTTTCAAGCGTGCCAACAGCAGCTCAATTGTGGCAGCAGTGGCACAAATCCAGCCAATTCATTTCCAACACTGGCCCAATGTAGAATCAGCCAAGAAGCAGCCCAAAGAAGGATCATGGCCCAATTAATCCAATCAGTATTGTAATGGCCAATTTGCACCAAAGAAAAAAAAATCAAAATTAAAGAAAGAAAAGAAAATAAAATCAAATGAAAGAAAAGAACTTTTTTACCAAAAGATTTTCTAAAAAGAATACTTTTCTAATTATTTAAAAACTCTACAAAATACTTCTAAAAACCTATTTTTAACTAAATTTTATAAAACTACAAATTTATAGAAAAATCCTAAAACTAGCCTAATTCTAAACAATTAAGAACTAAAAGAAATTAAAATTGACTTTTAAACACAAGAAAAGAGGGAAAATTTAGGAGTTATCAGTCCTCTATTTATAATAGAAGAAATATGAGCTAAGTCCAAAATACAAATAAAAAAATTAACAAAATAACTAGAGATAAAAAATACAGATAAGATAAAAATAATATATTTAACACAAATTATAGAGTTATGACTTCACCTACTTACGAACTTGTTTGGTTAATCAATTGCTTAAAAAGTTACAATATGGATATGTAACTCAAATCACACTTACATGTGACATTCAATGAGCTCTCCATATCAATTATAATCTTGTATTTCATGAAAGGACCAAACACATTGAAATTTACTGTCATTTCATTTGAGAAAAAATAGTATCTGAAGATATCAAGACTGAACTCAAATTATTAGTTAGTAGATATTTTCACTAAGTGTTTAAGGAGGCTGGGAATTAATTATATTTATAATAAACCTTATATGCATAAGCTTGATAGAGAGTGTCCGATATATATTGTGTTAATTAGGGAAATATAGACTTTTGATATTGTTTGATATTAGTAGATATTGTTTTTAATAATATCTTTTATTTACCATATTTATATTTAGTTGTCACATATTCTTGTATCATTCTTCATTATAAATATATTATCCTTTGTTTTTTAGACACAAGAAAGATTAATCTTATACCTAGTTTTACTATTTAACATGTAACTTAACACGTGCTTCATTTGGTGTATATATAGATATCAAAAAATAAAAGTTATTCAAAATTTTACTTATATAGTTTATGAATCTACAAAAATAAAAGCTATTTAATTTTTTTTTGAGATATAAATCATGAATCTAAAAAATAAAAGCTATTAAAAGTAGTTTTGTAAGAAGTTAGAAAATAGAGTATTAGAGTTGATAGGTATTTTAAAATAATGAGGCTAATTATTTTATTTTAAAATAATTGAATAATATAAATAGAATTTCTTAAACTCGTCTCATTACTTAAAACACGGTTTATCTCTCTAAAACTTTTTTTTTGTTTGGGGGGGGGGGGGGTTGAATTGGTGTAGTATAAAAATGATCGCTTTTTAAATATTTTTCGCAAAACTGTAAGTCTTTAAACTTTTCTTGAATCGCAAGTAAAAATGTATGCAATGTAACAAACAGTATGCGTATTCGAACTCTAATTCAAACTCTAATTTTTATACTAGTTCGGCCAATCTGCCTACATCCAATGTCCTTCCACTCAACTCGAGATTGGAAGCCAATGCACTATAAAGATCTAAGTTTTTACAACAAGGGTTTTACAACGACCACAATGTCAAAATCTAAATCACCTCTAACTCACTAATATAACATAGGCAAATACAAACAGACTAGCAACAAGAACAATCCTCTCCTGCAGTCACCCCTTTGAGACATAGGCAAAATACAACAAGGGTTTTACAGCGACCACAATGTCAAAATCTAAATCACATCTCTAACTCACTAATATAACATAGGCAAATACAAACAGACTAGCAACAAGAACAATCCTCTCCTGTAGTCACCCCTTTGAGACCCTTCTCAAAGTCAAGAACCATGTTCTTGTTCCTGTATACACCACAGGGAAACCAGCAAACCTCAACGTTTGCAAAAGCTCCTGATCAAGTAGTAAGCACCTCTCTGTTGTGCAGAACGATCAGACTTTACGAATCAATCAATCTTGCTTCTCAAGAAACCTTCAAGACTTGCACACCACGATAGTTCTTGTTTCTTGGAGCGTTTCTCACTTCTGTAAAACTTCAAAGCTCAATCTGAAACTGATATGAAAGTGTTAATCACAATTGTCTTACAGAATTTCAAATCATGTGTCTATATATAGAGTAAGTCAAATCAGACGCATTTTAATATATTATGCTATTAATCTAATCGGTTACATTACACAGTTATAACAGATCAGCAACAGTCAAAGCCATTAATTAAATGTTCAATTAATGTAATCTATTTGCAATAAATGCTTGGTCAACATATTTAAAAATACGATCGTTGTGACAGTTATGTCAAGCAATGGAACAATTTTCAAATCTTTAACAGACTTAATTGAATACATGATCCATGTAATCGATTTAGTTTTAACACTTAACATATTTTGAAAACTTTTCTTCTTAAAATCCATCACAGCACACTTTGAAAAATATTTGTGAAAACACACGAGTTTTAATCGATTTAACCACTAACGTAATCGATTTAAAACTTGTTCTTTTGCCACAATTTAAAGCTTAAGCTGTCTGAAAACCTTAATTGATTAACATAACATTGTAATCAATTAAGTCATGCAGATATGCTTGGTGCATGTGGTTTTTCATTTACAAAACAACTATTATGCATACACAGATATGATCACATTTCAAATACAATAGTATGCAATAACACATATAACACATACAACACAGTACATACACATGTGTTTTTATTAACAATGTGTTGTCATAATCAAAAACAGATATCAGAGACATTTTGGGTTCAATTAATATTGTGCCCCCTATCAACAATCTCAACAATCTCTCCCTTTTTTGATGATGCACAACTATGACTAATAATACCATGTTTTACAGTCCATAATTAAACACAGTTCAATTATCTCAGAATACACAGTTCAATTACATCAGATATGCTCCCCCTTTGGTCATTAGCAAAAAGAGACATTTAGTACACTATAATTGAAACAGAGATAATAACACAATTAGAGATACATCAATCAGTATAACAAAATAAATTTGATGCTCCCCTTGTCAATAATCTTCACATGATTCTATCATTTTCTCCCCCTTTTAGTAACATGTGAACCATTAAGCAATATACATTACTCCCCCTGTTATTATGCATATTCAAATACCAAATCACATATACATAATACATATATTTCAGAGTATGTATCACTCAAGCATATTCAAGCAATGTATCAGAGAAATATTACAAAAGTCATATCAAAGCAGTATTAATACAAGTTGAATCATCACAACAATTTAATCACTTATAATCTCAAATCAAATTCACAACGGATTAAACACATAGAGATATAAGATGAATAAACATATAACAGATAATAAGTCATGGTTTAAAGTATCAGATATCAGAAGTATAGAAACTCCAAACCACATGACGAATCTTAATCGATTTGAACTTCATCTTAATCGATTCTTTGCTGCATAGTAATTTTGATTTTCCATCTTAGCTCAGTTAGCAAACTATATTGTTGGTCAGGCTTATCTAGATCAATCATTTTAGTATCTATGCAGTACAATAATTATCATAGTTAAAGTATGATTATGCAATGATAAGATGTAACAATAATATGTTCAAATTGCATACATACAAGTTGGTTAATCGATTACTAATCAGATTAAACCATCAATCACAAATTTTGATTCGCACAGATTGATTGAAACCGAAATATAATTTTCATTCATATATGAAACAATTACAACCCAATAAGAACAGACTATATGGCATACAATGCCATCTACAAAAGAAAAAACAACACAACACAAAATAAAACAAAGTTTTTATGAACTATTTCTATATTCTTCTTTTATTTTTCTTTTTATTAAAGTTGTAGATAAGCATGTCACTGACATTTTCTTCTACAACATTGTTCTCTTCATTTTCTTCCTCTTCTCTTTCTTCTTCTTCTTCCCTCTCTTCTAGAGTATCCTCTTCTTCAACACTCTTTTCTTTAGCTTTAACATCCTCATTTGAATCATTCATGTTCGGATGCCTCTTAATTTCCAAAACATCTTGATTAGTATTTTGGTAGAGAATTTTCAGAGAACGCATCTCCCTTACTATGTATTTTTCAAATCCAGAGCGAGGACGATAAGGGACAGATGATAATCAACTGCTTCTTCCTCCTAACCTGCGTACTCATCCTTGAGTAACCAGTCATCTGGACCATGTTGGAGTCCCATATGATGTAAAGCAGACTTCTCAATCATATTGCTTCTGCCCTAAGACTCACTGGACTCATTTATATATTCCACTCTAAAGTGAATAAGCACTTTAGAAATAAACACGCAGTAAGGTATTATTGCAGACTCAAGTCTAGTGGCCTTGAGCATACTCTCTGATATTGTAGTAGGCCTATCATCTTGAACATTTTTCCTTAATTTCTTTCAGAAGGCACAAGTCCTCAGTTGTTGGTTGTTGCTTGTGCATGATTACTTCCTTATGGCATCGGTATCCAAGAGATGACAAAAGCACATAGACAATCATCTTTTTTATTCCACATGTCTTATAGTAAGAGTAATCTCTCACTTCTTCTAGATTACTCAAACAATCTTGATATACAGAAAACTTATGAAATCCTTCCATACCTAAATGGCATTAATCTCCACCCAACCGAAATCCAGTAATATTTGTTCAAACTTCATCTGTTAGTTTGATGTCAACCCCTTTCACTCTTGAACACAGAGTTCCATCACTGATCTTCAGGTTTGAATAGAAAACACTCACTAACTCTAGATACCATGGGTCCGCCATTTCTACAAACTTTTTCAAACCTTGTCTACTCAGCCAGCCAAGAAAGATAAATCCTTCAATTCTGAAGAAACTCAGCTTTAGATATTTGTGTGAGATGAGTTTCCGCATTTTCCAGTTGTCCAAAAAGTTGGACTGTGCACTGATAAGGGTCTCAAAACCGTTATTTTCATGAATAAATTTGATATTAAAACACACCCTTTGTAGCTTAAAATGAGCTTAGAATCAAGTAAAACTCTTAAGTTGTGTTACATGGGAGTTAAAAGTTGTTTTTAGAGATATTATGCTTGTTTTGCATTGTTTTGCAGGGTTTTTGATGAAAATGGAAGATGGTAATGAAGTAGGAAGGTCATAGACTCAAGAATGAAGGAGAAAAAGGAAGAAAAGAGGAGTCTGTGAACCGCTCAGCGGTGAATTCCACCGCTGAGCGTCCTAGTGCAAGGAAAAGTTGTTGTTTGGCGCCCAGGCGGTGACGCTGAGCGTCCAGAGCGACAAGAGGCAAACCGCTCAGCGATCATTTTAGGCGCCTGGGAGGTGGCGTGTGTTGAGGCAAACCGCTGAGCGGCCAATTTAGGCGCCTGGGGAAGAAGGAGAGTCAGACGCCCATCTAGGGATTTATTCCCTTCTCCTAGCAGATTATTGTCACCTTCACCAGAAAGAAGAATAGGGGAGATGGCAGAACAATTTCCTGCAAGAAGCACATTGGCAGAACAATCTAATGTTGTAGGTCCTTTTCACTTTAACAGCATAGCCATGCCTACAGATCAAACAACCAACATGGTGATGAATCCAACACTAATACACCTAGTACAAGGCAACCAGTTTCACGGCTTGTCAAATGAGAATCCGTATGATCATTTGACCACGTTTAGTGAAATCTGTAACACTGTGAAGATGGCAGGTGTATCAGATGAACGAGTTAAGCTTAGTTTGTTCCCATTCTCATTAGCGGGGAATGCTAAGGCGTGGATTAATTCCTTTCCTGAAGGAACATTCACCACATGGGAGACTGTGGCTACAAAGTTTATCACTAAATATTTTCCACAGTCCAAAGTTACTCAAGGGAAGCTGGAAATTTCATCATTCAAGCAGGGTATGGAAGAGACTTTAGGTCAAGCATGGGAGAGATTTAAGGGCTTGCTGAGAAAGACATCAACCCATGGTTTTTACAAAACCACCTTGGTTCTTGCATACCTTGGAGGATTGAACACTTAGTCAAAGATGATGCTGGATGCCTCAGCTGGAGGCAATGTTAAACAAAAGACTTAAGATTAGGCATATGAATTGACAGAAAATATGGTTGCTAATGAGCAAGAAAATTAGAGTGAAAGAGGCATACCTACACAAAAGAGAGGAGTTTTGCACTTGCCTGCAGATGACGCTATGCTAGCTCAGAACCATCTTCTAACTCAAAAGCTAGATAATTTAACAAAGATTCTCTCACAACTTCCTAAGGAGATTCGTAATGTTTCCCAAACACAACAGCTGTGTGATTTCTGTGGTGGTGACCATATCAATGGTCAATGTGCTTTGCTTGAAGAGATGCAACAAGAAGCTAATTTTATGGGAAATCAGTTTCAAAATACCTACCAAGGTAATGCCAAACAAGGTTGGAAGAATCATCCAAGTATTAGTCAGGCATCGAATTTCCCATCAGGGCAAACAGGAGGTTTCAGGCAGCAGCAACCTTCACCTTTGTGGCAGCAGGTCACCCATTTGATAGAGGTTGTTAGAGACTTAAATGATAGATTTGATAAATTCTTGAAGGTTTAATAGTCCAATCAAGCAGGTAATCAAGCCAGTATCAGATCTTTAGAGATGCAAGTTGGGCAGTTGTCAAAAAGGGTAGATACCACTGAGAAGCACCAATTTAGGGCTAACACTAATGTTAATCCTAAAGAGGAATGTAAAGTTGTTGTTACAAGAAGTAAGCGAAAAGTTGAAAGGGAAGTTGTGGAGATTGGAAGCAGTGATGAGGAAGAAGAGATAAGAGAAGTCATTGAAATAAGCAGCAGTGAAGGTGAGAAAGAAGAGGAAGAAAAAATTAGTCACAATAGACCATTTATAGAAAATCAAGTGACTGTGGTGCCTTCTGTAATCCAACAAATTCCTACAGGAATGAAATTTTATCTTGGAGATATGATAGATTTGGATACAGATGAAGATGAGCAAGAATTTGAAGTTCAACCTCCAAAAAGGAATTATCCGCCCAAGGTAAAAGATCCAGGTTGTTTTACACTTTCATGTATTATAAATGATTTTGAGGTAGAAGGAGCCATGATAGACTCTGGATCCAGCATTAATATGATGCATGGACGGTTCTTGAGAAAGATTGGAGGGTTGACATTAAAACAGTCTAATCTTCTGTAACGGTGGCGGATGGTTCCAGTAAAAAACCACTAGGTATGGTGGAAGATGTGGTTGTGTGTGTGGAGCAGCTGGAGTTTTTGGCTGACTTTCTAGTTATGGGCATTGAAGATGATGAGAGGATTCCAATTATTCTTGGAAGACCTTTCATGGCTATCTCTAAAATGTTCATTAGTGCTCATGGTGGAAGAATCATGATGCGAGATAAGAAGAATATGCTCTTATATACTGGTTCTAAAGGGAACAATATTAGAATAAAGAAAAGATCCAGATTCAGAAAGTCAAGAAGAGAAGCTGCATCAGAAGAAAGCATGACAGGTACCAATTCTAACAGTTGTAATGTTTTACAGGTACCTAAAAATGAGGAGTTTGATAAAGGAGGAACAATTCACTCAGAAGATATACCACTTCCACGAGGCTCACAGGTAAAATTCAAGAAAAGGAAGTGGATTGTTGAAAATATCAAAGAAGATGGCAAGGTAGAGATCAGAAAACCATTTACTAAAGCCATCAAAAGAGTGGATAGAAGGCAACTAATGAGTTGGGAGGATGAAGATCCCAACCGGGATGGAAAGATTTGAAGATATTTAATTTTATCCCATTTGTTGTAGAACAATTTTTAGAATAGGTCTATTTTGGTTATGTAAGTTGATGAATTTTTAAACACCTTTTGGGTAGCATCTACTGAGGGATGCTAAATTTTTATGTATCCACTGAAGGATACAGGAAGGTACACCTACTGATGGGTGTTGGTAAGATTCGCACTTACTGATAAGTGTTAAACAGGTTTGGGTCAGGCTCGTGACGTTAAACAAGCGCTATTGGGAGGCAACCCATGTATCTTTTTCTTTTGTACTTTGAATTTGTAGAATAGGTTGAGCTTTTATTTTGTGCCTATGCTTGGCTTGTACAATGGTTCTGATGGTAGTATTAAAAATGCATGACAAGTATTGGATAATGATTGAATGTGGTTGACTGAGAATGTATGTGTGTTGATATCTAGTTAAATGATTCACTAATTATAAGAACAGATGTATTATGGTTCATGATTGTGATTGTGATGCTAAGCAGGATAAATGAATGATGTGTGAGAAAGCATGTTTGTGAGGTTTTTAGCTCCAGATTTTTTTCTGATATATGTATTGTTCATAGGGAATCATGAATGATATTGCCTTAGTCTTGATAATTGATTGATGTGCATGCTTATGTTATATGATCAAGGCCATGTTTGGAAGCCCTTATCTAGCCAAAATTTCACCCAAGAAGTTTAAAATGTTATACCCTTTTTGAACCTTGGCCTTAAACAGGATGAGAACCCATGATTTGAAATTAATTATCTTGAGTAGGGTTGAGAATAATCTTATGTGATGAAAAGGTTCAAGTTTGGGGTTGTATGGGGAAAATTGAAAGGCAAAAGAAGAGCATTGAGTTCAAGTATTGAAAAGAAAAAAATGCATGAGTAAAGAAGAAAAAGAAAAAAAATAAAATAAAATAAAAGCATGAAAAAGGAACTCAATGCAAAATTGATAAAAAGGGAAGAAGTTGGGAATAAAGGAGTTTGGTGATAGAGAGAGTTTAAACTTGAACCTTTTCAATGATGAAATAGCTCTCTTAACTCAAGGATTTTGTAATCTAGAAAAACCAAATTTTCTTGATAGTCTAGCCTCATTACAAGCCTTGGAAAAGTCCTTGTGATGGTATTTGCATGTAAGTATTTTTATTGTTTTAGATACATGAAAATATTGTTTTGTGTGACATGTGAATAGTAAAGAGTGGAGTGATTCCTTAAAACACTTGAATGATTGAGTGAAACACTTGCTTGGTAAGAATTGTTGAAATCCATGTTTACATCTATGCTTAGTGGATTGATCATTCATGAATAAAACATCTGTTGGGAAATATTGAAGTAGGTGAACTAGATTGGATTGAAAGCATGCTTGCATTTTGATAAGATTCCACTGAAAATCTGAATTAACTTGTCATGAAGAAAAGGGTTTTGAAAAGTGTAGAACTATTTGAAGAAAAATTGGAAGGCCAAGTTTTGTTTTGTTTTGCTTGAGGACAAGCAAAGTTTTAAGTTTGGGGTTGTGATAACGGTCTCAAAACCGTTATTTTCATGCATAAATTTGATATTAAAACACACCCCTTGTAGCTTAAAATGAGCTTAGAATCAAGTAAAACTCTTAAGTTGTGTTACATGGGAGTCAAAAGTTGTTTTTAGAGATATTATGCTTGTTTTGCATTGTTTTGCAGGGTTTTTGATGAAAATGGAAGATGGTAATGAAGTAGGAAGGTCATAGACTCAAGAATGAAGGAGAAAAAGGAAGAAAAGAGGAGTCTGTGAACCGCTCAGCGGTGAATTCCACTGCTGAGCGTCCTAGTGCAAGGAAAAGTTGTTGTCTGGCGCCCAGGCGGTGACGCTGAGCGTCCAGAGCGACAAGAGGCAAACCGCTCAGCGGTCATTTTAAGCGCCTGGGCGGTGGCGTGTGTTGAGGCAAACCACTTAGCGGCCAATTTAGGTGCCTGGGCGGTTGTCTGTTTTTATATTTTGGATTTTGAGATTTTTCTGTTATCTTTTTGGCTTATATATAGCCCTAGTGCGAATCCAAATGTAATTCTTTTGGCAGAGAACAAAGTCCACAACAGCTTTACACCTTTGAAGGAGATTTCTTGGATGCTTAGGCTCCACTTTATCAATTCTAGGGTTTGCTTTTCCATTCTTCCATTTAGTTCATCTAGTTTCACCATGGTTATGGTGAACTATACCCTTTGTTATTGGAGAACAATGTAATCTCTTGAAACTCTCATATATTGAAATTCTTGTTTACTTTATATGCTTGCATATGCTTAATTTATCAATTGTTGGGTTCTTTACCTTTGCTTAATGCTTCTACAGTTTAACTCATTCGATAGATGTTGTTTGTCTTTATTGATATTGGGACGTACGGTAATGTCATGAACTGGGGAGAATTCCTTGATTATGTTAATACCGCCTAGGGATAGGGGTAGGACGATTAATTGTATTTTGCTTCCGCTCATTATGCATTATTAGTTACTAGGGGAGGCTAGGGATAGCAAACCGGTAATTAGTAATAGGCCCTTTTCACCAAGGGATTGGGTTAAGGGTAGACCAAGAAAGTTTGCATGGCAATATGATAAATAAGCAAAGTAAATAAGAAGAGTAGATATATGAGGGTGGATAAGATGAAATTGTAAACCCCAACAACCTCATTCATTCATAGTTTCTCTTCGTCAATTGAATTCTTGCATTCGCATGTTTATTTTTGTTTTTCATTTAAACAATTAAATTTATTTTCTTTACTCAAGTCTTAAACGATTAGTTTACACGATAGATGAGGCCTTAAGAGTCCTTTGAGAAGAACGATATTGGGTTTACTAATTATTATTACTTGATACGATCTGATACACTTGCTAGGGGTTTAACATGCACTGTCGCATGTTTTTGTTCCCGAGTGTTTTAATTCTCTTTCTTTGAGATGATGAAGACGCCATAGATGTAATATGTAGAATATGAATTTCAGAATACCCAAGAGTGAAAGATCACAGAGCTTACAAATAAAGTGTTTTTGACAAGCTTCTTAGTTTAGAGTTTATAGGTTAGAAATATGATTAGGAGGGAACCCAAAACTTTCATTTTCGTGCCATTGTAGAGTTAATCGACTTCATGAGGTTTAAAATTTCAAAACAGAAAGAGCTTAGTACATAAAAGATTTATTCGATTTAATTAGTTTTAGAATCCATTTCATGTTTAACAAAGTTTCACTAAAAAACAAAGAAACACACAAGATCTTAATCGATTCCACACATAACCTAACCGATTAAAAATTGTGCAATCAATTTTTCATTCAAACAGATTAACCAGATAGACACTCATCAATCATGAACACAACAATCATTTACATACAGATACTTATAATGCATGAGTGCATGAAATCTACTGTTTTCGTTACCACATAGAGATACTCAAGAAACTGTGAAATGTTCCACTGCAGTCCATCCTTGAGCCCTACTCTAGTTCAGTAGTAACCGACTTTCCTCCAAAACAGTTGAAAGGTTTTGAAACAGGTACCCAGACAAACTTGGGACCTTTGTGGTTAGTTATAGGAGGTTGTTCCTTTGGAATCCACTTGTATTTCCCTCTTGGAATTCCAACCTTTCTGTAGTAACAGTTCCTCACAGTGTGTCCTATAGTATTGCAATAAAAACAAGCATTTGTAATAGGTTTGCTTAGATCAATGAATTTCTTAGACTTAATTCTATTGCTCTTTGCTTTATAACCTATACCTTGTCTGTTTATTACTCTACCTTGAGACCTTAAAACAACATCTAGATTATCTCTTCCTTGAGTGATAAAGTGTTGTCAAGTAATCAATTTTCTCTAGATGTACAGGGCAGTTTTCACATTTTTTTCTCTACAACCTGAACTTCAGTTTTAACAATTCTAGCAGATTGTAAAGCGACTTCTAATTTCTTTTTAAGCTTCTCATTATCTTCTACAAGGTTATCAATGCTATATTCATAATCTTTTCTTTCTGAGCTTAATCGATTTACCTTGTATTGAAGTTTCACGACTTTAGCGTGTAGCTCTTGAAAGGCATCCAACAGCAAATCATATTTCACTTCTATAGGCTCGCTTTTAAAGTCAATATTGTTGTCTTTAGAATGTACAGACCCTACCATGTAGCACATATTTGATTCCTCCTCAACACTGTGGTCATCATCACTTGATGAATCATCATCATTGTTCTCCCAAGCGATATAAGCTTTTCTCTTCTTACTCTTCCTCTTGTCTTGTGGATACTTAGTGTCAGCCTTCTGTCTGTTTTTCAATTATGGACATTCCGACTTTATATGACCATCTTAGTCGCATTCATAGCATGTGACAGTGTTGTTCTTGGAATTCTTCCTTCCTCCTCTTAAGTAACCTGCTTTGTGAGTTGCAGTATTTCTATTTCTCATGAATTTAGTAAACTTCTTTACCATCATGTTCACGATCTCTTTTTCTGGTATCTCTGCATCAGACTCAGCATCAGATATTGACTTCTTCCTTCTCAAATGCTTTACCGAGAGCCATCAGATAGTTGACAATGTATGTGAACCTTTTTTGCACATCATAGATGGTTTCTCCGGCTTTCATCCTAAACATTTCATACACCTGTACCAAAGAATTCTTTCTGGCCCGCTTGACTTCATCAGTTCCCTCATGTGTAACTTCAAGAATTTCCCACATTTCCTTTGTTGTCTTGCATTGAGAGACCCTAAAAAACTCATCCATTGTGAGAGCAGAGGCAATTACATTATGAACTTTTACATGATATTGTGCCCTCCGATTTTCCTTTCGAGTCCACTCAGAAAATTTTTTTAAAACATTTTTTCCATTAATAACATGAGTGGGTTCAAATGGACCACTGAGTGTTGCATCCCATACATCCTTATCTATTGATTCAAGAAAAATTTGCATTCTTATTTTCCAGAAAGCATAGTTTCACCAGCAAATAGAGGTGGTCAATTTGTTTATGCACCTTCACCAAATGTTTGAGAAACAAAAGCCATTTTGAGGATCGAATAATCAATTAGACTAAAAGGTTAATCAATTTGTTTTTCAAATATCTTTAGAAAACCGGCTCTGGTGCCAATTGCTAGAAAATATGTGCTTTGTTTCTCACACCAAGAGGGGGAGGGGTGAATTGGTGTTGTATAAAAATGATCGTTTTTTAAATCTTTTTCGCAAAATTGTAAGTCTTTAAACTTTTCTTGAATCACAAGTAAAAATGTATGCAATGTAACAATATGTGTATTCGAATGCAGACAAAGTATTATCAACTTAATGTAGAGAGATTGGGAGAAGAAAATTCAAACTCTGATTTTTATACTGGTTCGGCCAATCTGCCTACATCCAGTGTCCTGTCACTCAACCTAAGATTGGAAGTCAATGCACTATAAAGATATGAGTTTTTACAACAAGAGTTTTACAGTGACCACAATGTCAAAATGTAAATCACCTCTCTAACTCATTAATCTAATATAGGAAAATACAAACAGACTAGCAGCAAGAGTAATCCTCTCCTGCAGTCACCCCTTTAAGACCCTTCTCAAAGTCAAGAACCATGTTCTTCTAACTGTATACACCACTGGAAAACCAGAAATCCTAAGCATTTTCAAAAGCTCCTGATCAAGCAATAAGCACCTCTCTGTTGTGCAGAACGATCAGACTTTATGAATCAATCAATCTTGCTTCTCAAGAAACCGTCAAGACTTGTACACCATGACAGTTCTTGTTTCTTGGAGCATTGCTCACTTCTGTAAAACACATATTATGCATACACATATATGATCACATTTCAAACACAGTAGTATGCAATAATCAACACAATATGTTCACAACTATGCTTGTACAAATCTCACAGTAATCATAAGAATATAACATAGTACATACACATGTGTTTTTATTAGCAATGTGTTGTCATTATCAAAAACAAATATTATAAAGATTGTGGGTTCAGCTAATATTGTGCTCCCCCTATCAACAATCTCAACAATTTGTTTGATAATCAGAAAGTTCCAAGGAGATCACAACTGAGTTATCTCCACTTCTACTCGATCAGTTCTCCTTTTAGAGCATGTAAATAGAAATGTGCAGGCCTTCTTTCCCAACCAAGAGGGGGAGGGGTGAATAGGTTGTTATTAAAAAATATGTTGTTTTGAAAAACTTTGAAAATCTATTGCATTTTCTTGAAACACAAGCAAATAAAGATTGTAATGCAATAAAAAGAGTTAAGGGATAGAAAGATAAACAACAATATTTTTATATTGGTTTGACCTTAATGCTTACATCCAGTCCCTTTTTATCAACCTGAAATTGAAAGTCTCTTCACTATAAAGATTGAGTTATACAACAAGCAATACAGAGACACTCTCTCAATGTATCCTTCTCTCTAACTCCAAATATACTATAGTAAAATACACAAAAAGAACAATCTTCTTTTTGCAAAACACCCTTTGAGACTCCTCTCAAAGTATCCAGAACCTCACGTTCTCTTCCTGGCCACTGGCAATAGGGAAACCTCAATCCTCATATTGAAAAATCAACAATACTGATAAGGTAAGACACACCTTAGAGTGCGGATGATGATCAGCCAATGAAAGCAAACATAAAATCCTTCACGAATCCTTAAGATCTTCCAAACTAGCGTTTCTTTGATTCTTGGAGAATGAGCACACCTGCAATTTCTTTCTCAACTCACTTTTGTCAGATATTAAAGATCAAATGTTCAAGATTTATTAATGTAGAGCACTATGCGTCAATATATAGTTTCCTCAAGTCTGACACATATTAATCGATTACAAAATTAATGTAATCGGTTAAGCAATTTTCACTGCTATACCAGAATTACATTAAACTAGAATTATATTAAAATAGATTTGATAGATTACTCAATTAATGTAATCGATTGCACAATTAACATAAGTCAAAGCAATTCAAAGTATGACCATTATGTTAGTTAAGACTTATCATGAAAACAATTTTCAGTGTGCACAAAGTTTAACCGATTAAGAAAACTGTGTAATCAGTTAAGTATTACACTTAAGAAATTTTGAAAATATTTTCATTTGAAAACTCATCCCTGCACTAAGCAATCATGTGTTCGCAAAAGCATGAGTTTTAATCGATTATACATATAATGTAATCGGTTAAAACTTGCAGTTTGCTACGGTTAAGCATTTGATGATATTTGACCGGTCTAATTGATTACATAAACACTATAATCAATTACTTCATACAAATATATTTTTTTTGCAAAGAGTTTTGTTTTTCAAAACTATGAATATGTATACTACAGATATAAACTCATGTATAACCACAGTAAGTATGCAAACCAAACAATTTAGGCACAAACAAACATATTAAACAGTTAAACAATTCAGTTGTTGTGCAAGAAACTATTAAAACATTTTTGTTGTTGTCATCATAAAAAATACACTAGGATTTGGGTTTTAGTTTTCACATAGCTCCCCCTATCAACAATCTTCCTCTTTTTTGATGATACACAACCAGAAACTACTTTTCCAGTTACTTCCATTTACTTTCCATGTACTTCCCCCCTCCCCTCCCTCCTTGGCATTAGCAAAAAAGATACAAAGTAATAGGAAATTAAGTGCATAAAGAGATACATCAATATAAATTTCTTACGCAGAAATTGATGTTCCCCCTATCATGATGCAATAGCTCTTTGTTAATCAGTTCAATCACTAGATATATTCCAGTATCAGAGCCAACAAAAAAAAATTAACACAGTATAGTCTAATCAATGTAATAGATCATGAATAACATAATAGATTTCAAGCAGATGTATTAACATGTATCAGAGTAAGAATATTGCTTAAATTCATTGTATTATCATGTTCAATTATTCATAATGCTCAAATTTGATGTAGAGTGGATATGTGTTTAAGAGTATTAGAATGAATGAAATCATTTTCTAGCAAAATGAATGATTCATTATAATGATTCAGCAATAATGAGAATCAAACCACATTCTTGAGTGTTAATCGATTTCATTGATAGTTTAATCGATTAACTTCTACAGAGCATTTGATAAACAATTTCATACTAGTGGTATGTTCATGTAGTCCTGTCAACTTTTGTAATAAACTTTCCAATCACAACTTTCTCAACTATCTTGATGGTTAGTCGAGTAATTTAAGCATAGTTGTGAAGCAAAATGAATCATCAACAAAGTATGAGTATGCAATGATGTGTATGACAGTAAATTAACAGTTTGCACACATACAACAGTGTCAATACCAAATTTCGTACGGATTAGTTGTCAGCTTTATTGCATTTTTGTCTTAGTATTTATTTACTTATTTTTATTTTCATATTTTATTTTCTTTATCTTTATTTATTTTCTTTATCTTATTTTATTTTATTTTATCTTTTTTTATATATATCTATTATTTTATTCTACTTTTCCTATTATTGTTTTTAATTTTTGTCTTTTCATTTTTATCTTTTCTATTTTTTTGTTCTGTTTAATGTAATTAATAAAAAAAAAGGGACTTGCTTTGTCGTTTGTGAAAAAGAAAGAAAAAATCTGGTTTGGCCTGGTAAAGGGCATGCAAGAGGGTGGTGACAGGGAACGTTGCAAATTGGCAGAGGTAGGAGGCGATCTGGTTTTTGGCAGCAACAAATCGTTTCTGCAGGCAAGGTTTTGAGGGGGATCAGTGTATCAAGACAAAGAAAAAGGCACAAAGACACACCTACAGCACTCACCTCCAAGGCCAACCATCATTCACCCACTCACCTCATAACCTCCACCTCTACCACGTTTCCATGATCATACCAACGATTTTTTTTTCTGACATAGCACAGAATGTATTTTTATTTTCGAAGATAGCACACTGTGCAGTATATTTACCACACTAGCACACTTTTCATTTAAAGTTAGAATTCGGTTTTCGGATAACCGAATTCTAACCTTTTTTTTTATTTACTAGAATTCTTTTAAAAACCGAATTCTGAATTATTTTAATTTTTTTATAATCTTAAGTTTATTTTTTATGTTTTAATATATTTTTATAAAGTCTTTTATTTTTTAAACATTTATATTTATATTTTTTTATAATGTTAGATAGAATTTTATATTTTAATATTATTTTTTTATAAAGACTTTTATTTTTTTAAGTATTTATAATTTAATTTTATTTTATAATCTTATGTTAGAATTATATATTTTAATATTTTTTTATAGAAACTTTTACTCTTTAAGCATTTATAGGAAAAATATATTGGAATTGGATTTCTAACCAACGGAATTGGGTTTTCTAATTTCTTTGTCATCATTTTTTTTTACTTATAAGTAATTTGGAACCAACTATTATACAATTTCTGAAGAAATTGGTGGCAAAGGAACCCTATTTAGTAAAAGTCATGGTGCAGGAACATAACCGGTACCAAAGGCATAATAAGTGGGTACTTCAGGTGAAGTTTTTGCACATGAAGGTCAACTATGAACATGAAACTCATTTTGGAGTTCCTAATTTCTTTGTCATCATTTTTTTCACTTATAAGTAATGTGGAACAAATTAGTATACAATTTTTTGAAGAAATTGGTGGCAAAGTAACCCTATTTAGTAAAAGTCATTGTGCTGGAACATAACCGGTACCAAAGGCAAAATAAGTGGGTACTTCAGGTGAAGTTTTTGCACATGAAGGTCAACTATGAACATGAGACTCATTTTGGAGTTCTTAATTTCTTTGTCATCATTTTTTTTCACTTATAAGTAATCTGGAACAAATTATTATACAATTTATGAAGAAATTGGTGGCAAAGGAATCCTATTTAGTAAAAGTCATTGTGCTGGAACATAACCGGTACCAAAGGCAAAATAAGTGGGTACTTCAGGTGAAGTTTTTGCACATGAAGGTCAACTATGAACATGAGACTCATTTTGGAGTTCTTAATTTCTTTGTCATCATTTTTTTTCACTTATAAGTAATCTGGAACAAATTATTATACAATTTATGAAGAAATTGGTGGCAAAGGAATCCTATTTAGTAAAAGTCATTGTGCTGGAACATAACCGGTACCAAAGGCAAAATAAGTGGGTACTTCAGGTGAAGTTTTTGCGCATGAAGGTCAACTATGAACATGAAACTCATTTTGGAGTTCCTAATTTCTTTGTCATCATTTTTTTTTCACTTATAAGTAATTTGTAACAAATTATTATACAATTTATGATGAAATTGGTGGCAAAGGAACCCTATTTAGTAAAAGTCATTGTGGTGGAAAAACAAAGTTGGGGAGTGTTTTTCATCCAAGTGGGGAGTATAGTTCAAGTTTTTGTACAAATGACCTTTTTTTCTGGGAATCGATTACAAGACCCATGTAATCGATTACTAGGGGAAAAATAGTCATTCATATCTATCTTTCATAACAATATCTGAAGCACAATTGACATTATGACTACATCGAACATTAAAAATAGTAATTAATTAATCACTCCCCATAATGGGATGTGGACCCTCTAATGCCAGGATTGTGAGGACAATGATTTCTTGTGTGGCCAGGGGTTTTACAGTATGAGCAATTTCGTGGGTGTGCTTGTTCCCTGATGTCCATTTCAGTCCTGATTCTGGATGATTTTGGTCGACCCTTTGCATTCCTTTTTGTGGCTGGATGAGGCCAAATTTCTGTGCCTTGGTATGGTGGCCAATATTCTTCATGTCGTAGCTCCCCAAACATATTATTATACACTTTCATGATGACATCCAACCTATAGTAGGGACTGATGTAAATGTTAAAGTCGTGATGAGCATGTTTGCAAGCTGCTAAGACATGTGAACATGGTAGATGAATCTTTTGAAACTTGCCACAATCACACCATCGTTCATCCAATCTGACAACAAATTTTCCTGCAGGTCGTTTTTCTCTTGGGTTTACCATCTCCTCGACTCTGAATCTTGTTGTATTTCTATCAAATTCAACAACCCTGTGGGTGTTTGATTTTGAATCAGCATCCTGTAGGACCTTCATGGCATTTTCAGAATAGACATGACCAGCACTTATCATTGCAGTTATCTGTTTCCCTCTTTCTGTGAAAAAAGAGTTACATCTTGTGTATGTGGCCAAAACTATGGAGGAGATTGGTAAATTTCTTGTCTTCTTCAAGACTGAGTTAATTGCTTCGGCTAGATTTGTTGTTAGGTGACCCCATCTTTTGCCTTCATCATACGCAAGTGTGAATTGTTGTCTTGGAATTTGATCAATCCAAGCTGCTGCTTGAGGATTGTTTTCCCTAATGATATTGTAGTAATAGTTACATCGCGGCTCAGTCATTGCGTATGCTGCAAAAATATTTAAGAAAATAGTAATGATTACGGATAACGAAGAATAATAAAGACGACATTTAATTGGTTAATCATTTTTAAAAAGTAGTTACCCATGTTGACAAGGTCCTTCTTCAAACTTGTATCCTTGAATCTTCGGGTGAAATTTTGTGCAATGTGTCGAATGCAATACACATGCAGACATTGTCCTTCTGTCCACCCACTGGTTGGTCTGTTGAATGCTGCACTAATGGAGTTGTGGCGATCCGAAATTAAGCACAAGTTTTGTTGAGGTGTGACATGTCTCCTAAGGTTTTTTAGAAAAAACAACCAAGCGTCTGCTGTTTCACCCTCAACTATAGCAAAAGCAATGGGGAGTATGTTGTTTCTCCCATCTTGTGCCACAGCCACCAAAAGAGTCCCCCTATATCTTCCATATAGGAATGTTCCGTCCACTTGCACCAACGGTTTGCAGTATGGAAATCCATCAACACAAGGTTTGAAGGTCCAGAAAAGTCTTTTGAAATATTGTTGGTTTTGGCGGATCTCTTGGCCATCAGTAATTGGTTGTGTTTTCAATTTGTACACAAAGCCAGGAAGAAAAGTTTGCATGGCTTGTAGTAGGCATGGTAATTTGTTGAACGATTCTTCCCAATTCCCATACACATGCTCAATTGCATGTTGTTTAGCCAACCAAGCCTTTCTGTAGGATGTAGTGTAGCCCATAGAGGTCTTGATGGAAGCAATAATTGTTGCAATTGGTGTGGATGGGTCAGATTCCACCATCTCACGTATGTGATGGGAAATGATTCGTGATCCCAGCCTATTGTGATCTTGTGTTATGAGTTGTGTGGCACATGTGTGTGCACCATCAATTTTTCTTATTTCCCAGACTTGATCTCGTGTACGAAGGATGGCTTGACAGTTCCATGGACATTGTTGATGTACACATTGCACCCTCAACCTTGTTGTGTTAGAATGAGTCATTTTGTATGTACAATGGTTTTGTATGTGAAATGTGTTTAGAGCATCAATGACTTGTTCCTTGGTTTGGAACCTCATTCCCTGAGTCAATGTTCCAGGTTGATGGTCGAAAGTTTCATGCAAAACCGAATGGTGATCATATGCATGAGGATATTGTTGTAGATGTGAGGGAAATTCTTCATAGGCTTGGAAATGTTGGGGTGGGTTGTATGGAATAGAGGTAAAAGGTTGTTGTTGTTGTTGTTGGATGGAGGGGATATCTAAGTTTTGTTGTTCATCAGGATCGTGTTGGCTTAGGATTTCATCCTCATCCTCACTAAATGGATCTAATGACGATGAAGGTAAGCCTAATATTTCATTTTCTTGCAAAGTATGTGGGGATAAAGGTTCTGTGTTTTGATGTGGGAGATATTGCAAATGTTGTGAAGTGGATGGACCGGTTAATAGTTCAGTGTATGACTGTATGTCATTTTGCCATTCCCCAAAATATGTGTTGTTAAGGTCAAAAGAGTGATGTGTGGGTTGAGTAGGTGACGGTGGTTCATCCTGGTTAGATTGTGTTCCAAAAATGGGTACAGAAGATGGAATACCTGTAGTATAGGTGGAACAAAGTTGTATGCATGTTAAAATTGGGTTGGCCTCTGTGATGTCGATTGCACCTTCTAAGTCATCGTCATCTTGAATCTGAGTGGTTGTAAAAGTGATATGTCTGCCACATATTTGAGTTGGAAATCTAAAGTGGAGTTTTGGAGGTGGATGAGTTGGATCTCTGTTCGACTTCTGCAGTAGTATCTCTATTAATCTAGACAACGTAAAACCTCTATGAATGCGAATCATGATTTTGGTGTCCGATGTAAACAAAACACCACTTTCAGGATCAGTAACAATGTTGCCATTATCGTAGATGCATGCGTAGATGGAAGCTGCCATTTTAAGTTGTGGTAGAAGATGTTTGAATGGAGAAGAGCAACACAATGAAGTGTAAATTTATATGTTTGAATGTGTGAATTGTAAATGGTTGATAGGTGCATGTTTTATAGGTAAAAGTTGCACAATAGCTTAGTTGATGAGGTCACTTGCAATAATACATTCATTTACTGATGTGTACACTGATATAAGATAAGTTGAACAACGATAAATAACATGCAGTACTTCAATACATTTTTTAAAAATAAGGTAGGTCATCCTCAATCAAGATTTAGTGAGAAATTGAAGTTATTCATCAAATCGTAATAAACTTCATTAGGGGTTGTGTTTGGTTGAATTGGTGTAATAAATGCCATCATCTCAACATGAACCTGCACAGCTTTTTCTGTAGCCATAAAAAATATTGCCTCCAAGTCGTCATCTGCAGAAATTATACATGAACGATAATGTGCAGTGCCACCATATATGTAGATTGGTAACCTGTATCGTAATTCAACTTGATATTGGTTTAACGTTGACATGTTGAAGTGGTTGAGGATTGCTTGCTTGACTTCAACAATATTCATCGTATCAACAATGGTGACCCAAGCTGTTTGGGAACTAATGTACGTTTCAGAATAATTTTCTTCAGTGAAGATGGTGCCATTGAAGTGCACTAAGACAGGTAATGGGGTAGATGTCATGGCTGTTTACAATGCTTTTTTAGTGACTTGATTGGATTGATGGACTAAGGTAGAAGTTCCTACATTTATAGGCTGAGATGTTCACTGTTGACACTATGTATCACTTTAACGTAAGGGTTAAAAATAAAGAACTGGAGGTGAATGAGTGTGTTTATCGTTTTCCCACATGCCGAAAGTCTGACAGGTCATGCTCAATGTTTTGTCCATGTTTGCAGCACTTTGTATGAAGCAATGACATTTTTGGCTGGATGTCATTTTTTCTACGCATGGAGATTTTGGTGAATTTAATTGGGTCTACCAAATACACCTTTAGTTGTACCTATTCACTTTTTCCGTGTGAATTATGATTATTTCCATGCACGCAAAAAGTAAAGCTCATTCATTTCTATAGTATTATTATTATATTCCTTAATAAGAAAACAAATATGTTGTAGGGACATGTCAATGTGGTGGTGTTAAAGAGTTCTGCCAATGTCAATTATTTACTTGTTTTTGGTCATTCTTTTACAGATGGAGATTTTGGTGAATCTAATGGGGTCTACCAAATTTGATATAGTTGTACCCATTCACTTTTGCCATGTGAAATATGACAATTTCCATGCACGCGAGAAGTGTTGGCCATTCTTTTTTGTCACCACATGTTTCCAATTCAACTTTATTATAAATATTATTAAATTATTCATTTCTTTAATATTATTAGTATATTCTTTAATAATAAAACAAAAATGGTGTTAAAGAGTTCTGCCAAAGTCCATTATTTACTTGCTTTTGGTAATTCTTTTACAGATGGAGATTTTGGTGAATCTAATGGGGTCTACCAAATTTGATATAGTTGTACCCATTCACTTTTGCCATGTGAAATATGACAATTTTCATGCACGCGAGAAGTGTTGGCCATTCTTTTTTGTCACCACATGTTTCCAATTCAACTTTATTATAAATATTATTAAATTATTCATTTCTTTAATATTATTAGTATATTCTTTAATAATAAAACAAAAATGGTGTTAAAGAGTTCTGCCAAAGTCCATTATTTACTTGCTTTTGGTAATTCTTTTACAGATGGAGATTTTGGTGAATCTAATGGGGTCTACCAAATTTGATATAGTTGTACCCATTCACTTTTGCCATGTGAAATATGACAATTTCCATGCACGCGAGAAGTGTTGGCCATTCTTTTTTGTCACCACATGTTTCCAATTCAACTTTATTATAAATATTATTAAATTATTCATTTCTTTAATATTATTAGTATATTCTTTAATAATAAAACAAAAATGGTGTTAAAGAGTTCTGCCAAAGTCCATTATTTACTTGCTTTTGGTCATATGCAGATTTATTATCTATGCAGACTTTAGCCATGACATATACAAAATTTCAAATACATGTCGTAGTAAGAGATTGTCATATTTTTTGCTAACTTTAATCCAAAGGATGACATTGAATAGATGTATTGAGCAATTGTCTACATATATCTTCAATTGTGGTTGTTCATAACCTCATCACATACTGATATTATTGTCATCAATTAAATCATAGACGACCAAAACACTTCAAAGATGTTGTTGTGGAAGCAAGAAGAACATAGAGCTGCGTATATTGCATCCATGGTATGTTATTTTTGTTTTTCATAAACTTAATTTCAATTAACTTTTGTCCTCAACTTTCTTTTTTTGTTGATTTTTAGGATGTAGAGGGCAACATTATCTCTTCTTACTGTCATTCGATGCCTGAACCACATGTTGTAGTGGAGGCCTGAGACACATACTTTTCATCTTCCAACTGGAGAATGCACAATTACCTTGCAAGATGTGTCACTACAATTGGGGCTTAGAGTTGATGGTCCTCTAGTAATTGGACCTACAATGTTTGATTGGGAAGATATGTGTGATACTTTGTTAGGGATTACACCGATTAAGGGGGAGTCTCTTGTTGGATCTATGGTGAAGCTAAAGTGGTTGCGGAAAATATGTTGCCTATACATGACGGCTCAAGTCTAGACGAAATACATGCCCATGCAAGGGCATATATATTAGGACTAATTGGAGGGGTTCTTATGCCTGATAAAACAGGTAATAAAGTACACTTAATGTACTTGAATTTCTTAAGTAATCTTCGCAGAACTCGACGATATAGTTGGGGGTCTGCTTGTTTAGCTGTGTTGTACAGGGAGATGTGTAGAGCAACAGATCGACATTCAAAGACCATGGGTGGTTGTGCATCGTTGTTACAATCGTGGGCATGGTTTCGTATGCCCTTTATTGCACCAATTTCGCGACTGCAATTTAGTTTCCCACTTGTATGTCGATGGAGCGGAGGTCGTGTTTTGACCTTTCGTAATGTCCCCCACAATGATTTAATCGGATATCGATCAAGACTAGACCACATAGAACATAACCAGGTAACATTGTATTTGTCATTTAAATCTTTTTTTATATAAAATGAATTAGATAGTAATGGTTCATTGTCGCAGTTTACACGGGCTCCGTATGAGGGATTGGAGTCAATTATTCCTACCCAAGCTTACAGAGACCAGGCATTGTGGACGTCATGCACAACTCTAATTTGTTTTGCAATTGTTGAATGGCACCAATCAGATCGGGTCAAGTTACAATTTCGCCTATCGCAACATGTTCCTGAATTACCAAACAATCTTGGTGACCTCCATAAAGTTGATATGAGGGGCAGACAAGATGAGAATTGGGTTACTAGACATGCCCAATGGATAGACGTATGGAACAACAGGCATGACTTAACATTGACGGGAATTCCAGTTCTAGGGCCACTTGTCCACACAAACGAGTACATGTCCTGGTATTTTGAGAATGCAATTTTGTTTTTGTCCATTCCACAAATGTTGAATGACCCTAGGATGCAACGTGCCTCGACATCGACACATCTTCATTCTCCTGAATACCATGACAGTAGGGACCATGAAAACACTCCTCATACAGAGCCAAGTATGGATGGAAGAAGGCATTCAATTTCATCGTTCTCTGATCTAGGCATGTCAAACTTGTTTGGAGCTTATGCCCCTACTCCACCTTCGGCCCACGCTGTTGGGGGACCTTATGATAACTCCTTTTTTTTTTGTTCAAAGCCATAACGAAATAGGTACTTCCTCTATTGCTTATGGAGGAGATGAAGGTGAACATCATATGGAAACAGAACCTTCACAGGAAGCACCACCTAGACCTCCACAGGCAAGGAGAAATCCAACTAGGAACAGGCGGCGACCACGTTGTGGAACTGGACACCATTATGGGGAGTGATTAGTTAATTACAACTTTTAATGTTCGATGTAGTCATAATGTCAATTGTGCTTCAAATATTGTTATGAAAGACAATTATGTTAAAATAAAAGAAAATGTTTCATTCACGGATGTCAATTACTTCGTCCTCTATTAAAGTTAATTATGGTGTCTTCTGTCAATTACTTTGTTCCAGATTACTTATAAGTGAAAAAAAATGATGACAAAGAAATTAAGAACTCCAAAATGAGTTTCATGTTCATAGTTGACCTTCATGTGCAAAAACTTCACTTGAAGTACCCACTTATTTTGCCTTTGGTACCGGTTATGTTCCAGCACAATGACTTTTACTAAATAGGGTTACTTTGCCACCAATTTCTTCAAAAATTATATACTAATTTGTTCCACATTACTTATAAGTGAAAAAAATGATGACAAAGAAATTAGGAACTCCAAAATGAGTTTCATGTTCATAGTTGACCTTCATGTGCAAAAACTTCACCTGAAGTACCCACTTATTTTGCCTTTGGTACCGGTTATGTTCCAGCACAATGACTTTTACTAAATAGGGTTACTTTGCCACCAATTTCTTCAAAAATTATATACTAATTTGTTACCACATTACTTATAAGTGAAAAAAATGATGACAAAGAAATTAGGAACTCCAAAATGAGTCTCATGTTCATAGTTGACCTTCATGTGCAAAAACTTCACTTGAAGTACCCACTTATTTTGCCTTTGGTACCGGTTATGTTCCAGCACAATGACTTTTACTAAATAGGGTTACTTTGCCACCAATTTCTTCAAAAATTATATACTAATTTGTTCCACATTACTTATAAGTGAAAAAAATGATGACAAAGAAATTAGGAACTCCAAAATGAGTCTCATGTTCATAGTTGACCTTCATGTGCAAAAACATCACCTGAAGTACCCACTTATTTTGCCTTTGGTACCGGTTATGTTCCAGCACAATGACTTTTACTAAATAGGGTTACTTTGGCACCAATTTCTTCAAAAACTGTATACTAATTTGTTCCACATTACTTATAAGTGAAAAAAAATGATGACAAAGAAATTAGGAACTCCAAAATGAGTTTCATGTTCATAGTTGACCTTCATGTGCAAAAACTTCACCTAAAGTACCCACTTATTTTGCCTTTGGTACCGGTTATGTTCCAGCACAATGACTTTTACTAAATAGGATTCCTTTGCCACCAATTTCTTCATAAATTGTATAATAATTTGTTCCAGATTACTTATAAGTGAAAAAAAATGATAACAAAGAAATCAAGAACTCCAAAATGAGTCTCATGTTCATAGTTGACCTTCATGTGCAAAAACTTCACCTGAAGTACCCACTTATTTTGCCTTTGGTACCGGTTATGTTCCCGCACAATGACTTTTACTAAATAGGGTTACTTTGCCACCAATTTCTTCCAAAATTGTATATTAATTTGTTCCACATTACTTATAAGTGAAAAAAAATGATGACAAAGAAATTAGGAACTCCAAAATGAGTTTCATGTTCATAGTTGACCTTCATGTGCAAAAACTTCACCTGAAGTACCCACTTATTTTGCCTTTGGTACCGATTATGTTCCTGCACCATGAATTTTACTAAATAGGGATCCTTTGCCACCAATTTCTTCAGAAATTGTATAATAGTTGGTTCCAAATTACTTATAAGTAAAAAAAATGATGACAAAGAAATTAGAAAACCCAATTCCGTTGGTTAGAAATCCAATTCCAATATATTTTTCCTATAAATGCTTAAAGAGTAAAAGTTTCTATAAAAAATATTAAAATATATAATTCTAACATAAGATTATAAAATAAAATTAAATTATAAATACTTAAAAAAATAAAAGTCTTTATAAAAAAATAATATTAAAAGATAAAATTCTATCTAACATTATAAAAAAATATAAATATAAATGTTTAAAAAATAAAAGACTTTATAAAAATATATTAAAACATAAAAAATAAACTTAAGATTATAAAAAAATTAAAATAATTAAAACCGAATTCTAGGTTAAAATTATAAAAAAAAAAAAACAGGTTAGAATTCGGTTATCCGAAAACCGAATTCTAACTTTAAATGAAAAGTGTGCTAGTATGGTAAATATACTGCACAGTGTGCTATCTTTGAAAATAAAAACACATTTCGTGCTATGTCAGAAAAAAATCTCATACCAACACATCCGAATGGCTAAAGAGATTCTCACCACTGCACCCAACCTGTCATCCATTACACCATTTTCCCCCAACCTCATTCTCCTAGACTAGGCATCTTCTTCGTGCAACCTTCAATAATCATCTAGGCCTTTCATTCATCAATCCAACATTGCGAAATCATCCCATCTTCTTCCCCACGCCCGTGATATAATCACAGAGCACCCTTTCAACTCAAAAACACCGAAACCGATATCCCTCATCTTCATCTTCCAATCATCACCCAATCCTTCGCTGCAACTCCCATTCACGAATAACAAGAGAAAGAGGGGGAGGGTTTCACAGTTGCTCGGGCCTTTTTATCCAATCATCATCCAGTCTTCGGCATCCACCATTCACCTACAAGAAAGAAAAATAGAGACCAGCCAAAGGAGAGAGAGATTTCTTTCGAAAGGCATCACCATTTAATTCTAGGAAGAAGAGGCGTCATTCACAGAAAAGGGAAGGGAAAAGCCAGCCCGCTTGAGGAAAGGAAGAGGTCCACTGGAGACATAAGGTTGTAGCAATCGATTCGTCAAGAGGTAAGTAATGCCTTGTACTCATGTTTTAGTAAGACTGATTGCTTGCCCTTGAACATATTGTTGTTGCGGTGCTGCTATGTTTGCATATGACTGTTATCGAAAGTTTTCCTATTATGTTGTGTATAATCGTGTACGATATTGTCACATGAACCTTTCCCGTTCTCCATCACTATCCCCCACTATCCCATGCTCTGTTCCTCTTCACCTGTGTCCAATGAAGTCAACAACCAAGCAAAAAAAACTAACCCAATCTCCTTGAGTCGTTCACGATGCCACCATACCGTTTCCATCGCATTTCTCTTGGCCACAGCGTAGTTACCACTCCTCCCCCTCCATTCCCGACGTCCACAACCAGCACACCACACACGCGTTCATCCACCGCCATATTCAAACCTCCCTATCGCATTGTCAACACGTATCATACAAAATAAGCATTAAAACGTTCTTGATCACATTTTCATCCCCTTCTTTGAGCACGCCTTGACCAGAAACTTTAAAAATCCTTTTCTACTTCTCTACTTCAAAGCCACTGAGAAAAGCAAAAACAAAAAGCTCAATTCCTTAAGAACTGTTCTGTTCATCTCTTTACCAGCACCCAGAAAGCATCATAGGATCACAACCAGTAAAGCATGATTTCCTCTTTCAAATTCTCAAATCAGAATGAGTTTTTTATAAAATAGAAAGTTCCCCCCCAAGAAAGAAAGAGAAACCCATCTCCCTGAGTTGTTTACGGTACCATCTCCACCAATTCCATCTCGTTTCTCTCGGCCATTACAAATCTGTTTCCTTTTCACCATCACACCAGACCACCATAACAGTAACCCAAGCCCCCTTTAACACACACACAATACCAAAACACAAACCCAACACCCACGACACTATCAGCAAATCTCTAGCCCAAGTCAAGAAAAGAAGGAAATAGGGTCGAACGACACCAGAGGCGATCATCGTGGATGGCGTTGGCACTGGCTAAGGAGGAGCGTCTAAATGTTGGAGCTCAGAACCGTGACCGGTGGAGACCCTGGTTGCAAGCGGCAGCAGCGACTGCTCTCACCGGCAGCAGCAGATCTCGTTGGCGTCGGGGAGAAAACGTCTTGGGGTGCGACAATGCCGATTCGGTGGGTGGCCATCATCTCGCGAGAAGAAACGGGGAGGGGCCTGACATCGGGTTTGACAGTGGCTCTGGCGGCACGCGCTGTCACTTGCGACGCTATTAATGACGGTTCGCGACGGAGAAGACGAGTGGTGGAGACGGTGGCCTTAGGATCTGCCGGTAGAGATGGGATGCTTCAAGGGAGAGAGAGGGAGAAAGGCTCTAGGCCTTGTGTTCTTCGTTTGAGTGAAATGAGAGGAAGAGGTGGGAACCCCTAAAGGGGTTCTTGAGCTGGGCATGTCCCATTCGTCTGGGTCTGTCCATATTAGGCCAAAATCCAAAAAATAATAAAAAAAAACGTTTTTTTCTGCACCCCCTGCTTCTGTTAAGTCACACCCCTTTTCCAATTGGGCTTAGGCCCAATATGATATAAGAAACAAGTTAGATTTACACACCCCTATTTTCATTTTTACCACCCTTTTCCACTAGGGCTTAGGCCCAATCTGTTATTGGAGATAAGTTAGGTTTAGACACCCTTTTTTTTTCTCATTTGCGCACCACCAAGCCTTTTTACTTATTACTTTGTTTTTATCTTTTAACTTTTTAGCTTATTTTATTTTTCTACCTTTTATTTCCATTTAGTTATTTATTTATTTATTTTATTTTATTTAGTTATTTACATATTTATTTTATCTACTTTTAAATAAACATTGAAAAACAACAAAAATAATTTTAAAAAAGGGTGTTAAGCACTCGTGTGATCGCACGCGTCGTCCTAGTGTTTAACACCTTCCCTTATTCTTTTATAAATTAACAAAAATTTAGTTTAAAGGTTTAAGCACACGTACGACCGTTCGCGTAGGCCTTGTGCTAAAAACCCTTCTTTTTTTCTTTCTTTTCTCCAAAAAAAAATATGTTTTAAGGTTAAGCACACGTGTGCCCGTTCGCAACGTCCTTGTGCTAAAAATCCTTTTCCCTTCCTTATACAAAAAATCTTCAAAAACCAAAAACCATCATATTTTCAAACAAACAATCAATCTTTCTGCTAGAACTACGTGATCCTTGATTCTCCATGAAAAATGGAGATACGTAGGAGCAAGGTCAGTCCTTGTCAGGTTCACTTTCCAAAAATCCAAAAAAATCCAATTCTTTAGCAAACAAATTTTCCCAATGATTTCTCAAACAAGATTTTCAAACAGTTTCCTAGAACTACGTAACCATGATTTCTCATTTTGAATGAGAATACGTAGGAGCAAGGTTAATCCTTGTCTGGCCCAAAAAACTAAAAAATATTTTTTTGTTTCTTTAGATTGTCATTTTTGGGGATAGCTAAACATTTCGAAAACCACATCCTGGTCGCGTATTTAATTAAAGGTACTGCCTTCGGGCAGGCGTTGTAGGGTGTTAATACATTCCCTACACGTAACCGACTCCCGAACCCAGAATCTGGTTTTCGTGGACCATGCCTTATCATTTTATGGTTTTTCCATAGTTTTCCATAATAAACTATGGTGGCGACTCCAAATCTATTTTTCTAAACCTGTTTTCTTTTTTGGATCGTTGTCCCGTCGCGACACCGGTTGCGACAAACAGGATTATCCAATCTTATTTATTGAATCAGCCAATCAATCACATTATTCATTCAATCAATCAAGTAATCAATTTAATCGGTTTGAATAAGATTTGATCCAAAACATTTCATTTCATTCATTATAGAAAATAACCAAATTATGTTAACACACTGGCAAGTGTACCAGATCGTATCAATTAATAAATAAATGGTAAGTTTGAGTATCGTCTCCCAAAGGACTCTTAGGCCTAAACGTTCATGTGATTAAAGGAAATCATAAGACTTGAATAAATTGTTAGAATTGCTGCAGCGGAATTGTTAGCGTGGAATAACAAACCAAGAGGGGTTTTAATTCAAACGTGTGCCTTTTAATTTCTACTCAATTTATCTTACTACGCAAATAATAAATATAAATAAAAGAGTAAGGTTGAGAGAAATTTGCACAGATGATTTTTATATTGGTTCGGATCTTACCAATCCTACGTCCAGTCGCTTATCTCAAACCAAGATAAACAGTTCACTAATCACAAAACAATTACAAATTACAATCACAAAGAAACAATTTGTAAGAGTTTAGAAACCACCTCTCTTGATACCACAAGAGATGAACCTGCACCTCCTTTGAGTCTTCACAAAGGATGAAACACCTCCTCCGAATACTTCACGAAGGATGATCCTCTCCCAAACACCTCCTCAGACGCACCAACGATGAACCGGCTATTTCCTCTGTCACCGTAGCAACACTTCACCAACTCCACAGACAAGAGTTTCACAAGCCGAACAAGAACACACACTTCTCAAGAGTTTCTGAGTTCTTAAGCACAAGGGAAGAGTTATTTCTGGTAGAAACAATGAGCCAATTTATAGACTCAAGCCAGTGCTCTTCCATTTTTCGAAACTGGCCATTTTAACGCATTTAATCGATTAATATTAGTGTTAATCGATTAAAATGAGTACAATGGCTAGTTTTTCAAATCTGAAACCTCTAACGGCTAGTTTTAATCGATTATTCTTAGAATTAATCGATTAACTAATTGATTAAAAAAGAAATTAATCGATTATTCCCTTGCCAGTTGAGTTTTCAGCACTTGTAACGTTTTAATCGATTAAAACCGTGCATTTATGATTCTGAACAGCAAATACAAAATATGAAGGTACAAGAATCAAAACCTATTACAAATCTAAGTTCTAAGCAATAAACTACAATTATTACAAAAGCTTTTTAAAACAAAAACAAGTCTTCAAAGAATCTTCATGAATCTTGATAAATCTTGACTTGATTTGGGCATCATCAAAACTTCATCTTTATCATTTTGCTAACATAAATAATAAATTAAGTTGTAAATGCAAAATAAAAATTAAACATGCATGCAAGGGTTTTTATCAATTGGCAAGAAAAATATATGGATGAATGGAGTTGTTGGGGTTTACGATTTCATTCTAATCTACTCTCAAATATCTATTATTCTTATTATATTCAACTTATTTATCAATGCTCATGCAACTTTCTATTTTACTCTAAACCTGATCTCTCGGCGAAAAGAGCCTAATCACAACTAGTAGTTTACTATCTCTAGTCTTCCTAGTAATCACTCATGCAATATCCACAGAAGCTTAAAGCAATTGAGTTTCTATTCCTATCTCTAGGTAACATGTCTTCATCAAGAGAAATTCTTCATGTCTAGACCTAACTATATGTCTCCATATAGAAAGAATCAAAGTTGACGCATTTGAATAACGTCTTAAACAAAGCATTGGCAAGAACGGAAGAAAAACTCAAACTGTTGAATAACACAAGCATATGAATAAAATAAGAAATTCGATATAAGAGAGTTTCAAAGAATTACATCATTCCCCAACAACAAAGGGTTTAGTTCACCATAATCATGGTGAAACTAGATGAATTGAATGGAAAGAAGATAAAAGATAACCCTAGATTTGTGAAATTGGAGCTCCCGCATCCAAGATCTGCCTCCAAGGTGTGAAAACCGTGTTTATTCATCCTTTCAGCCAAAAAGATACCCCTTTTGGTTAGTCTAGGTCTATTTATAACTCAGAAAAATAACAGAATTTTTGCCCAGGCCCATCAACACAACGCTCAGTGCTGGGTTCACCGCTCAGCGGTGGGTGCGGCACTCAATTTGGACGCTTAGTGTTCATGCCCAGGCGTTTGGCAGTGACTTCACTGGAGAGGCCAGCACTCAGCGCTGATTCTGGCGCTCAACGGTAGGCGTGGCTCTATCTTCTCCCCTCAGCGTCAGCGCTTAAGCTTTTGACAAAGCATTTATTCAGCAAAGTTGGCGCTCAGCGCTGAACTGGCACTGAGCGGTGGCTGCGATTCTTCATTTGCACCTTTTTTCATCCTTTCTTGAGTCCAACTTCGTCTTACTTCAATATCCTTCATTCAATTCTCATTAAGTCCTGTCAAAACAAGGAAAACCAAGCATAATACCCATGAAACCTCCTTCGACTCTCTTATAACCTAACTAAGATAAAATGCATGATGTCAAGCTAGTTTCTAAGTCATAAAGGGTGTGTTTTGTATTAAAATCAAGTATGAAAATAACGATTTTTTAACTGTTATGAAATTACAGAATTCAAAATATAGATGGCCTTATTGAGACATTCCAAATATATAATAATAATAATAATAATAATAATAATAATAATAATAATAATAATATAATATAATATAATATAATATAGGCGTCATAATCCAAATAAAAGAGAACAGTTTAGAGATAGACATGCACTCAAAGATTACAGTCATCCAAGAAGTACCAGAATTTAAACCTTAAGCAAAAGGTCTACACATAAACTTAGGCATAAAGAGTACATCAAAGTGGTACAGTTATCAGAGTATTTCAAAATGACATAAGATAATTAAGAGAAATCCTAAGGAGTCTAAGCAGCAGCATCAACATCCTCCAGCACTTGCTCTAGAGGCACCTCCTCAATATCTGCTCACATCCAAGTGGATGATCATCGCAAAGGAAAACATACAGACGCAGAGCACAAACACAGAAGCAAGAGTGAGCAAGGTAAACAAGCAGTATACATATAGCACAGTCAATATCATCATGTTTAGTTACATATAAACTGAACAATCTAAAGCATACAATTCAAATCATGCATCAATTACCCGACATGACTCATCCGGATTGGTATAACTGTCGAACTATTGGTCGTTTGTGAACTTGCATAGTTCAGTTGGCCATCCCCAACACTATGCAAGGTAAATCCTCATACCAGTCTATCTCTAAACTCTAAGACTATAGATGAGGACCTCCCTCTACTCTTACCACTCACAGTGTCCTTCTTTAGATGCGCATGAACAATGCTTTGAGTGTAGGGATAGACTTACCATTTCAAAGTTCCATACAGTTATACAAGAAAACAACCACTTCCAATATCATCTCACCTTGAGATGTCCAATTCATACTCAATCAAATCATTCAATTCACAATCATATACTTTCCAGCCACACAATTCAAGTATATAGACATATATGCCACCCTGCCAGTCAAATAACATCCAACCATCCAAACAGAAGAAGAAAAAGGGTAAAACTCATTGGACCTAGTCACACAACGCACCAGGGGGACACAACAAGATCAGACAAATTCGCAAAGCGCACCATGGCTCGCTATGCGAAACCAGGAGGTTTCGCATAGCCCACCCTCCTCATTCGCTAGGCGAATTAATTAATTTGTTTCAGCATCAGACTTCAGGTCTATCTCGCATAGCGCGCACTTCGCATTGCGAATTAAAACCCTAAATACCCAATTTCTCCCAGTCGCATAGCGACATGATTCGCTATGCGAATTAATAGGCATAGAGCAGCACCCTTTGATCATTTGCATAGCGCACCTACTCGGATAGCGAATGACCCCAAACTGAGAGCATCCTCCTGCAGGGTCTCGTTATGTGACACTTTCCGCATAGCGAGACTGCATAATCTGCAGAACGCAACTCTACAGATTTATGCATATCACTCACCCTTAACCAATTCTACTCATTTCTACCAATTTCTAAGGCTCATAACTCGTGATTCACACTTAATTAAACTTGCCTGGTCGATTTTAAACATTCCTACATTGATTCTTTAGTGATTTAGACCCCCTTCTTAACTTAAAACTCTTAATTCTTCAACCCAAGGACCCAATTTCAATTATACCATTTTGAACATGACTTTAATCAGTTTTATGCCCCTAACCAGTTCCAATTGACTTACCCAAGCCAGCCAAACTTCCCAATTGCACTCAAGATCCCCAAGAATAAAAATCACTACCTCACTTCCTTTCTTTTGGCCTAAAACCCTCTCCAGACACTTGCCTTTCCCCCAATCCAAATCTACAACAGATTTTTCCACCTTAACAGTTTCATCATGTAAAATCAAATAAAACAAACACATCTCATTCAGTTCATGACATTATAGTACAATTTCACAGCTTGGCCATTCAAGGTACGTATCCCAGCATATAAAATTATCAATTCCAGCTCAAATATCCACAACATACAAAGACAGTTTCACACATATAGAATTTCACAAATTCAAACAGACCCTAGCTCATGCACTTTCTAACTCACTGACTTAAAGAATGAAAACCCCAGCTCCCCTTACCTTGATTCCTAACACAGTTTAGCTCCAAAAAAGTTGTCCACAATACCCTAATCAGCCAAGACCGTGACAACACCTTACAAACCACCAAATGGTGATGGAAACAGCTCTTAGAGCTCAATATCTTGAAGAAAACAGAAAGGGAAGGAACAATGCACATACAACCTATGCCCTAGGTTCCAAAACAGCGGAGAAGTGGAGAAAATTTCTTACCCGCGGAAGAACAAGAATTAATCGGATGGTTGCGAAGCTCTTTGCGCTGGAGACGTTAGGGCACCTTCTAATCAAACATGCAATGGGGAAATCAGTGTGGAGGCTAGAGCGAAGGCAGAGAACAATGGGTTGAAGTTCTAGAGAGAGAGAGTGTGTGTTCTAACAAAATGAGTTTTAACTTTTTAGAAAAAGAGATTAGTAGAAATATTAGAACATGTTTTCCCTTTTTACTAAAAGGCCCATTCTCTTTATCCTAAATATTGTTTCCCCCAATTCTTTTATATAATATAATATATATATATATATATATATATATATATATATATATATACACATATATACATATATATACACATATATACATATATATACACATATATACATATATATACACATATATACATATATATACACATATATACATATATATTTATCAGGTCCTTACACTTATAGCCATATTACATTTATTCCAAGAACATAAACTAAAACGCCAAAACAGACTCTAAGACTTAGACTCTAATTCCTATTCTGAGTCAGATATCTCTATGAAGTCTTCATCTGTTTTGTCTTCTTCATTGACAAAGTCATCTTTAGATGTTCCCTCAAAGGCATTGATTTTTAGGGCACAATCCAACTTCCTATGCAAACCGGAAATTGATTTTTGCACCTTGGATAGCTTGATATCCTGCTTCTTAAACTGTTCAGCCACAAATTTTTCAAACTCAGATTGAGGCTTGAAACAGTAGTTAGACTTATCAACGCGTATAGGCTCAACATCTTCCATCAAAGGTACATGTTCATCCTTGAATGAACAGGACTTTTCATCCTTCCTCATTCCCATATGGTGCAAGGCAAGTTTCTCAATCATGTTTTCCTTTGAGCAGCCCAAGGTCACGTCATTTGTGACATCAACTCAATGTGCCTAAATATCCTGCTAATGAAAATAGTATATGGAAGATGATGTACCTTCTGCCTGGTGATCTTGGTCATATGACCACTTATCACAGAAATCCAGTTTGTGGGAACTTTAGCCCGCAATGCATGCAACAAAAATACATCTTCAGTGGTGAGTTGTGCATGATTTCCACTTCTAGGTAGCAGAACCCAAGCTATAACCAATGCACAAAGACGCTCATCTCTTTTTAAACCACCAACTCTGAAGAGAGTGAAATCTCTTGGTTCTTCAGGAAACCTTAGACAGTCTTTGTAGATTGCCATCTTCTTGATACCTAGCATACCCAAATGAGACTTAATCCCGGCAATATGGAATCCTCCAATAGTCTTCCATATAGCTTCATTAAATCAAACATCAACACATTTTACCCGAGAATGAATATGGTTATCTTCAACCCTTAGATTTGCGTAGAATACCTTCACCAAGTCAGGGTAGTAGTCGTCGTCCATTTCAACAAATTTGGCAAGACCCTGATAAATCAACCACTTCTGAAATATGAATCCTTCATTACGGAAGAAAAGAAGGCTTAGAAATTTATGCCCAATAACTTCTTTGAATCCTAGAAGCATATGAAGTCGCTTTGTTTTTTCTCATCACTAATCCATCCAGTGGGATTGACTTGTCTTTCAACAGGTGTTGCTCTTTTTCCACGTCGAGTAGACGAAGAAGCAATTACAGAATCAGGGTTTCACAGAGACACTTGTGCACAAATAGGGTTTTAGAGGCTAATTAGCAGAGTAGTGTGGCTCAAGAACACATGAACAATTTTTATAAATGACCTAATTGATTAAGTTCAGGGAAGTCCCATTTGAAAATGTAAATCTAAAAAGGCCCAATACATAATCTTAATCGATTTCATTAGTTTTTGAATCGATTAAATTTCAACCAGTCTCAGACTTTTGAAAATAGAGAAATACTAAGAAGGGTTTAATTGATTACTTTGCTAAAGTAATCGGTTAAAATTCGTAAAAACGTTTTTCAACCAATACAGTCACAAACAAGCACAAATCATTCATACACATTAGTAAAAGTGTTTCAGTTCATGAATGATGCATGAATTAAAAAATTAAACTACAGTTACCACATGTGATACTCAAGAGGTTAATGATTTTTCCTTTGTGATCCTTCCTTGAGTCCTAGTCTGCCACTAGTTCTGTTTATTTCCTGCAAAAGCATTATACAGTTTGGAAACAAGTACTCAGATAAACTTAGGGCCTTTTGTGTTAGTAGCAGTAGTTGGTTTCTTGCGAATCCATTGATACTTTCCCTTTGGAACATAAACTTTCTTGTAAAAACAAGATTTAACAATGTGACCAATAGTATTGCAATAGAAATAGGTAAAAGTAGAAGGTTTACTCAAATCAGTAAATTTCTTTGAGTTAATTATTTCACTTTTAGCATTGTATCTTATTCCTTCCTTATCGATTACCCTTCTTTGAGAGCCTAGAACAGCTTCTAAGTTTGATCTACCAAGAGTAAATTTTGGCAATGTGCCTGTTAAGTAATTAATCTTTACTAGATGAGTAAGGAAATCTTTACAATCTCCAACAAAAGTTTTAGCTTTTCATTTAGCAGATTCAACAAATTGTAAAGTAGCATTAAGATCAATTTTCAATTTGTTATTATCTTCAAAAAGGTTATCAATTTTGTATTCATGATCTCTTTTCTCACTATTTAATCAATTAACCTTGTACTACAGTTTCATTGTGTTGGAAATAGGATGGCTTAGTTTTAACACCAAGAGGGACGATGAATTGGTGAGGATAAAAAATCAGAGTCTTTTTAAAATCTTTTTCGCAAAGTATAAAGCTTTAAAAAGTTTCCTGAATCGCAAGGAATAAGAAGTTTAAGTGCAGCGAAAAAATAAAGTTGACTGTGTGAAATGTAAAGTCGACTTAAAGTAAAGAGTGTACGGAAAGAGAAAGCAAACACAAATTTTTTATACTGGTTCGGCCTCAATGCCTACATCTAATGTCCTTCCACAACCAGGAAGCCAATGCACTATATTAGTCAAGGTTTTTACACAAGATTTCTATAGAGACCTCCACGTCAAAATATAGACAATCTCTCTAACCCACTAACTAAAAGTATAGGCAGAAACACAAAGATTTCCAGCAAGATATCCCTTCTTCTACAACCTTTAACCTACTTTGAACAATCCTTAAACTGTACAGAACTCCACATTCTCTTCCTGTAATCCCAACAGGGCAGTCCAATCTCCAATAGATTGATAAAGTCTTGATCAATATGATGAACACCAATAGTGCAGAATTTGATCAAACAGTAAGCTCATATTTCTTCCTCCTAAAGAAACTCTTCAAAGAAAGATCTCCTCCGTCTTCTTGATGAGTTCTTGGAGCGTTTTTCACAAGGATCACAATCTGAAATAGCAAATGAAAATGTTAGATCAACCAAGGTTCTTCTCTTCTTGTGAATTACAGAATCACGTCTATTTATAGTTTTCTATCAAATAGACGCTCCTATAGTCGACTTTGTCACTAATGTAGTCGACTGTCATCAGACAGTTATAACAGTTAAAACAAATAGCAGCAGTCATAACAACCAAATTGATTACGCATTTAATTCAGTTGACCTGCATTTAATGCTTTAGCATAGAATTGAAATATAGCCGTTATAGTTCACCAACATTAACCGAATTTCAAAACATTAACTAACTAAGTCGAATTCGCTGCACATGCAGTCGACTTAAACACTTCAAAAGAGTTTTGAAAAACTTTTCATTGCATAATTACTCATAGCACTGTTCTAGAAAATCTGTGCAAAGTCACGAGTTTTAATCGACTTACTTCATAATGAAGTCGACTTAAAACTTGCAGTTTTGCCACACGAGTGAGTTCTTAGGTGTTTTTAGTCACAATTAGAGGTTTTGTAAGGTGAGAACTTGAAACAGAAGGGTTGTGAGCAACTTGAGGTGTTAGGGTGTGCTATCTAGTGTATTTAGACTTGGTTACTGAGTTGGTAAACTGATATGGGAGTTAGAAAGTGTAAAATTGAGTTTGGGTAGCTTATAGGAGTTAATTTGGGTTTCAAGTGGTCAATCTGAGTTACATCAATGTTTTTAGAGTTTTCTGAGGGTCTAGAGAGTCCTAGAGATCTTTAGAAGTTGGGGGTATAGTGTCCAAAGTCAGAAATTTAGAGGTTGTGCTTCTATCATGGCGTTGAGAGCTGAGGTCTGGCTCTGAGCGCCAGCTTTCCAACACATGGGCGCTATCTCACTATTTTTTGGGACGTTGAGCACCAGTCTTGAGCACTTGAGCGCCACTCTGTATGTTTATATACTTGTGTTTTAGGTGTTTTTTGATGATTTGATGGGTTGTTTATGGTTCTTAGCAATATGATTTATGATGTTATATGATAGTTGTTGGGACAAATCGGTAAGTGTATCGAGTCGCACAAGTAATATAAAATGGTAAGACCAAGTATCGTATCCCAGAGGACTCTCGGCGCTAAACAGTCGTGTGATAACAAGATTAATTAAGAATTAAATAAAATAAAAAGATATCATTGGGTTTGGATGCAAAAACATAAAATAAAATAAGAATGCAATTGATCAATAGCAAAGGAGCACATAGATGAATGGATGTTGATTGATATGAGATGGGTATGTTGTTGGGGTTAGATTTCACCAAGTTCCCTCTCATGTATATAAGAATTCTTCTTTATGCATTAATGCCAACGTTACTCACTAAATTACCTAAACTCGATCCCTCGGTGAATAAGCTTGTCCCAAATTACCAGTTCATGCGATTCCTAGCATCCCTAGTAATATGATGTGAAGATCAAGAGATTAAGACGACCAAGACTCACATCCTCATCCTTGAGCAATATAACCCTTAGGAGTAATTCAACAAGAACCTGAATTGTAAGGAACCTCCCGGCACTCATGCAATTCATAAATCATACTAATGAATGAGTTAAACACAGCAAGCATTGAAACAGATGAATTACTCTAACAATTAATGGAAAAGAATATGGAATTAAGAATCAATTCAAATACATGAGAATTTACCAGGTTACATCATCCCCCAACAACAAATAGAAGTTAGTTCCCCATAGACATGGGGGAACTCTATGAACAATGGAAGAATGAATGAGAATGAAAGCCTAAGAATTGGAAAAAGTGTGTATTGCTATGCTCTTCTCTGCTAGAGATCCAAAACCTAGAGCCCTAGGGTCCTTTAAATAAGGTCAGAAACGTGCAAAAACAGGGCCCGGTCCAATAGAATTGAAACAGAGTAGAAACAGGGCCTGATCCACGAAAGTCGTCGCTCAGGCCTCCAAGGAGATTGCCTGGGCGGTGAGAGCACCTCATGTAAGGCTCGGGCTATGAGTTTGGCCGCCCAAGCTTCGAAACCCCGTCGCCCAGACGGCCAGGGTCATCGTCCGGGCGACGAACGTCGATTCTGCAGGTTCAAGCCTTCCTTCTAGTGCCTTTTTAGGCCCTTCTGAGCTCCATTTTCTTGGCTTTTCATCTCTGCTTCTTGTACTACCTCAATCTCTGTCAAAACAAGGGGAATTAGTCATAAAATCAGTGAAATCAACCTCAACTCTGTTATTCACACAGTTTATTGAAAAGTTATGAGTCCAAGCAAGTTTCTAAGTGAAAAAGGGTGCTTTTAGTATCAAAATCATATCACAAATAATGGTGTTTTAAATCGTTATCAATAGTATGCAATGTAAAAGTAAAGTAATACATATAAAGTTTCAAGTGGTTTCAAAGTGGTGAAAGTTAGTTCCAAGGTGGAACTTCTTGGTGTAGTTTCAAGTATCATTAGCCTAAATGCAGGGAGCTCAGTCTTGGAGGTTATCATGACACTTTAATGGTCACTCATTCTCAAATAGAAAGGATTGACACATGCGGTGAGAGTAGCAGGAGGTCTTAATCTTGGGTACTTGTAGTATGATCCAAGGTGTGAAACAGACTAACATTGTGAGTGTGGTAGGGTGAAACTCATTGGCAATGGCTTTGCAAAGCAGTAGAAATCACCACAAATGCACAGTTTGCCATAGCTCGACATTCATTCTATGTCCGGAAAGTTCATTATAGGTCTTTGCATGTAATGTATTATTTTGATACCTAGCTTACCCTTTTGTTTGTGATTGTGTTTGTATGTTTTCTTTACTTTTCTCTTTGCAATGATCATTCAGCAGATGTGAACAGAAGGAGATAAGGTCTCTTTGAAGCAGGCATTGGACGGTGATGCTATGGATGCTTAGTTTTCTTAGAGTAGTCATTGTATATTGTTTTAGCTATATAGTTAATCTGTATATAAAGTTAAATCTTTATGGTTATTTTGGATGAATTTAAATATGTGATAACTATTATATAGTTAAATTCTATGTTACAAGTTTTGTTTTAAATTTAGATAATTAACTTAATCAGACCAAATAAGCATTGATTCATTCTTAATAAAATTTATTTTTATATACAGAGGCACAAGTGCTAGTACGGAAGGTGAATTTGATAAAAAAGATGGCTCTAAGTGTTTGGCTTATATAGATTATGAATTTGACTAATATTATTAAACCCGACTCGGATATACATCAATGAGCTTGGCTGACTGATTTAAATAAGCCGAAAATTTTCGTATTGTAGTTCTATAAGATCATTTTAATTTCTTAACACCTTTTTTTTTAAATAAAATAAAATTAAAAAAAAAACATTTTTTATCCGCTTGGGTTAAATTCATTTAAAAAAAGTTTAACCGGGCGAGGTATTAGTTTGAGCTGACAAAAAGAACATAATCATTTAGTTATCTACAGTGATGAATATTTCCAAAGTAACAACACCATACGATGAAATGAACGTTTGGGACACTACAACAAAGAATCCAGCTATGGGAAAATTTTCCTAGGGAAGGCCTGATAATATGATATGACTTTCGGAAATTGTATAGAAATAGGGCGAACACAATTTAATGAATTTACAGCCTTTCACCAAACCCCCCCACTTCGCAATATAATTTATAACATCGCGCGCTGAAATTATTCTGATTTAGCTTTAGTTGATGCTGATCTGGTCCGGGGATGATGGCAAAGTTAATGGCAGTTTCCCATGAAACTTTGACTCAGGGCTTGCTTCCCCTAAAAGCTGAAAGAGAAAAGAATGATCTTGACCCTGGATCATGTACACGAAAAACAAAACAAAGGAATTAATAAGGATCACTATTAGTGAAAAAGAAAAATGTACAATTCCAAGGTATTAAGGAACACTAAAATCAAATTTACAAGTATAGGTCATGGAATGAAGACTGACCTCTTGTGGTTGGACCAGCACCGTCTTGCATCTTGAGAGAATCCTTGCCATCACCTCTGCCTGCTGCATGGCAAAAAAACATGAGGAATCGGAAAAAGCACAGCTTACTATTTTTTTATTAGTCAAGAGTAATTTAAACAACTGCAAGAGGAAACTACCATAAAATTACGATAGTATTATCTTTTTTTAGTTTGCTTGGGCTCCCTGTTTTAGGTTCCTTGTTCCTATGGGTGGTTAGTTCATTTCAGAAGTTTGACCATGATTTGCTCCATATATAACTGAACCAGAGACTTCCAGATATTATTAAGCACCAAATATGTGGGGCATAAATCAATTACATTGCAACTATGTGAGGGTATGCAGACAAGAGTTTCACCAAATGACAGATAAAGATGAACAAAAGGAAAGCGTCTAATGTTTAAGTTTAGTCAAAAATATATTCGGAGAAAATATAGTATTAAGAGAAAGGTGAAAAACATTGCAGGTTCCAAACTTACTGCAATGCATCATCAGGTTTGAAGGAGATTGGGAAAATAAATTAAAAAAGAAGAGCAACACTAGACAAGTATACTCTACCTAAATTTCTTTCATATCCATCATGTACTGAATTTTTTGGTTGTCCGTAGCTTTTCACATTGAGTGCGGCCTTCCTCAGTAGATTGTCAGCATTCCTTTTATTAGAATTTTTAAGTTCCTCTGCATCATCCTCTCCTTCAGAGAAAACAGATGGGCTAGACCAGCCAGTGGAACCTGTATCGCCCTTGCTCTTCCGAGCAAATTTCAACAGTCTTTTCAAACCTTTGGGTGCATCTTTTTGGTATATCATGGCAGGGGGATTCTCGGCATTTCCCCACTCACAAGTGTCAGGTTCACTACTTTCTTCCTGTAGCATCTGTGATAGAGAATGACGAACACGAGGACTAGATGATCCCACTGGAACAGCATTTGCCAGAGATACTGATTGAAATGTGTCATCCTCACATGGCTTGGACAAATCCTCTTCTGTGTCCACCCATGCAGAAGGTGATATGGTTAATTCTTCTTCATTCCTTATATTTAAGGAAGACTCTTCCGTGTATGTTACGACATCACCATCAGTAGGATTTTGGTCTAACTTCTCTGGCTCACTGCATTGCGATTGGTTATTTATCTGAGGGTCTGGTACTGTAGCAGCATTCTGATGAATAGGTGTCATCGTATCCCCGTCTGAATGGTGACTGACCAAGTCAGAAGCATTGACAACCAACTCACTTTCTCGATCTTCAATAAGATCTGCACTCTCTTTCTGAGATTTTTCACTTTTAGGAGGACCTTTTTTCTTGATAAGATCGGCAGTTCCATGCCCCATCCGAGAACCCTTGCGTAAAAATGGTTTTGATTCCAAAGGCACCACACTGCTTTTCTTGGTTCCCTTATTACTTAAGCTAGTCTTTGAAGGAACAGAGGCTTCTTCAGAAGCTGTCGTCACTTTTGCTTTGACTGCCTTGCTCTTGTTTGGGACAGCTGGCTGCCGCTTCTCAGTCATGCTTCGGAGGCTCTTGGAATTATTGCTGGTCTGAGTTTCTTTGTCGTTTCTTTTCCGCGGCTGAGACCTTTCCTTTTGGGGGCTTGGTTGGGGAACAGATGTAGTGGACACAGGCTTCCGCCGTGTTGGGGTGGTATTGGCAGATGAAATTCCACCACGTGCTTTGGCTGGGGATGTACCAGCTGTCCTTGGGGAAGGTGTTGTTGACCAAGACTTACGTGTGGCAGGCATGGGTGACGTTCTAGATATCCTTTTTGTAGCTGAAGGCTTAGATGTTTCCTTTGGAGAATTTGCAGCTTGAGTTGATTTTCTTTGAGAAGTTTGGGGCAATCTTGAAGAACCTTTTTTACTTGCACTCGCACTTTTGGACATTTCAACCTTACTCTTATCAAGTAGTTGCTGCATTTGTCGGAATTGTGCTTCTTTTTCTACTTTTCCAGCCTTTGCTCCTTTAAGTTTTTCGTCACGCTTTTCCTTATAATGATTGTAAGACCCTCCTCTCTGCTCAAATGAAATATTCTGGTTTCTGCTGGGCTTGGACTTCCCAAATAAAACAGGCTTGCTTTCAACCATTTTTTTAAGAATTTGATTGAATTCTTCTTGCTTTCGTTGATTCCACTCTGCTGATGCTGCTAACTTATTTACAGTTTCATCTTTTACCTCTGGGTTGGTTTCATTTGGATTATCTTCAGTGTATAAACCTACATTTTCCTGTTTTTCTGGTTTTTTATCGCAATCAGTAATCTCATTACTACTGTCAATTTCGGAAACAAAATCAGAAACCACTTCTACATCTGAATTTTTTGGAATCTCGTCATGCACCGTGTCATTAGAAGTCACTGGAACGGGATCTTCATGAACATGTTCTGGCTGGTCTTGCACAGAGGTTTCCCCCATACCGGCACTCCATCTTCTCAAGACAGATTTATTTGTACTAACAGAAACATCTGCTAATGACTTCCTCTTCTGAATATCAGTAGTTTGATCACGTTGTTTGCTTTCAAAAAGACTGATGGCATCTTGTACAGTTATCCTCCTTACATCAATTTCTGATTTCTTATTGGATTGCTCAGATACTTCCCCTTCATAGTCATTTTCAGAAGCATCTCTAAACGTATTTGGCCTCTCTCTGCCAGGAAAATAATTGAGACTCTTGATAGTTAATGCGGCAGCTCTGCGGGGTCCAGCTCTTCCTATTTGGACCCTTCGCATAGGGGATGCTGATCTTCTGGGTGTTGCAGATCTTACAAGAGAACGGCTTCTCTCAGCAGATGTTTGATCCTCATCACTAGAGTTAGAAGATTCCTCACTTTCTGTTGAACCATGTCTCTCAACCTGGGCAGCTTTTGCTGGTGAAACACCATACTTAACTGGTGTATTAGAATGTAATGGTTTGGAACTCTGCAGGCTTTTGACAATCTTGTTTGCATTGTCTTTTGTCACATCACATGAGTGCAAGATTGTTTCATGGCTCAGGGGCCCAACATGCTGGTTCTTGTGGTTTAGTTCTATAAACTTGCATAAAGAATGCCTGACAAGATGAACACAATGCATAGGAAATGTGCTCAACGGCTTAGCAGCAATGTATAACAGAAATTTAAGCTCAATCTAAAACATGCAATCATACATTCAGAGTGCTCATGACAAACAATTACATAAATCTGTCTGAAAACTTACCCTATGTTAGTGGCCCCAAAATGTTGAGAAAATTTTGCTAAATAGGTCAGATCTTCAGGGGAGCATGTAGCATCAGTGGCTTTGTTAAAAGTTTCAGCCAATTTGTCAGTCAAAGCTGTTAATCTTAGGTCCATTGCTCGTAACAATTCATTCCTGGCAGTATATTTTCAGAAAGCTTAATAGTTGGTGCAGCCAATCTATATCTGTTAAATGTAATGCAACAGTTACAAGAACATACTTTGAAACATCGGGTGTCACAATGCTAACTTCTGGCTGTTCATATGCAATAAATTGTTAGTAGAATTATAATGGGCAATAATGAAGAACAAGATAATTGAAAAAAGTTGTTTCATTCGTAGAAAATAGTGTGAATGAATTTGCAAAATGAACCAACTCTAAAGCATTGGAGAAAAAGGAATTACTTTGGAAGCTGGTGCTTCACCATAAGAGCTATAATTACCATCTGTCAAAAGTGGGAAATAGAATTAAAATAAACAGAATTTAAGAGAAGAATGGTACTAACATAAGAGTCAAGATAGCCATTTATGACCAAAAAAAACTCATTATCATCTAAAGAGACATCAGAAACCAGATAAAAACTTAGCCACGAAGCCTTCCATGTACTCAGAAACATTAAATGGAGAATGTCGTTTGATGTATTATTAGAGAATTCTAAGGCTGACCACTTAAATTTGGAGATAATATTTTTATCAACTTCAGGCCTTTTGGTAGGACTGAAGGGATAAAGTTGATAATGTAATGAGCAATCTAATGAAGTCCTCGGTTGGCTTGACCAAAAACCAGCATTCACCAGCAGCACATATCAAATCAGTGCGTACAGAAAATATCAGAGATTGAAGGGACTGCCACTATATACAACTAGAAATTGCTAGGCATGACATCAAAACAGTTGATACGGCATTCCAATGGCTTGGGATGATATTTCTATTTTTTTGAAAAAAAAAATGTGATCATAACAGTTATCAATGGCTTGTGATTCAGTCCTTACAAAAGATATTTTAAGTTATATAATGAGAGAAAAAAAAATCAGTAAAAGCAAAAAACCAAGCATCATGGAAAAGCAGCCTTTACCCAGCTACCATAATGGTGTACAAATATCCACAATACCTTGCAGAACTAAAATATGGCATGTGTTATTTAATAAATTCATAAATTTAATTCCATCACAGCTACAGATAGTCATGGCAAGCAAATAGAATTATATATACCACCTTAATGTGTTATTCAATAAATTCATAAATTTAATTCCATCACAGCTACAGATAGTCATGGCAAGCAAATAGAAATATATATACCACCTTAAACCAAGGCCTCACTACTGGGATTGCAATCTCACAGTTTCAATAATTTACCCAGAAGCCAATCTCTGAAAGGCCTCTTCATTTGCAATGTATAGAGAAAGAAAAGTTCAATTGTTTGGTAATAGAAGCCAAGAAGCAGAACCAAACCATATAGAATTTAGTTAAAATTACCTCTTTCCATTTCGAGATGATCCTGGTGGCCCTGGTTTCAGAAGACAAATATTAATCAAAAACTACATAAATCCAATTCCAGTATTAATTAATTTAAAGACAGGTTACCACCTTCCCATATAAAGAAACATGAAATTTCTTTGAATCCTCCAACTGAGTCATCTCATCCAGGGTACTGCTAATGACATTTATCAAATCTGGTGAACTAACAACATGAAGGAACCTAAGAAGAAAAATAATATTAGAGCTAGTAAGGTATTACTATAAATAAATATAAAAGAAAAAGAAAAAAAAAAGTCATTCTTTAATAGAAACCTTTTAAGTGTTGCTTTTGAAAACCATTCAGCACTATGCAGATTTTCTGGTAATTCAAGATCGAATTTTGCATCAAATCCTTCAGCATACAAATCATTTATTGCAGGTAAATGAGGCAACAAGTGTTCCAAATGTCCAGCTGCCACTTTATCAGATTGCTTCCCCTTACAGACAAATGCCTCGTACCTATCCCACCACCACAAAGAATTAAGTGAATCCAGTAAAAAAAAGTATCACATTCATAGGTGATCAAATTCAATATAAACTACTCAAATGCATAACTGAATGTACAGAAGGAAGAACTGCCTATCAAAGGAAGCCATAATAATGTCAATAGATTACATGAATACAATGGTGAGTCTATGACATAGTAGAACAATCCTGCTTCAAAGTTGTAAGGACATGTGTCAGAAACCAACTACACTAGTATTAAGGCAACCCTAAAAGCATCATATTCATTGATAAGATTTCATAACCTTTTATAGGAGAAAAATGTATTCGAAATTTAAGAAAAAAAACAGTACAAAATGATGCATTATAACCATTGGTATCATCCATCATTAAGATTTATATAGTACATCTCCTCTAAGTTAAAAAAAAAAGAAACACACACACCCTTCTGTGATGGGGTACTGTTAGAGGTAAAAACTCCCATGATATTTTATTTCATTTTCTGGTTAGGATTCAATTTGGAATTCTGGGACAGATTAAGTTCCATTTTCTAATTCTCCAAAGAAAGACATCAGAAACATCGTTTTCTTTTGTTAGAGCCCTTTGATAATTTTTTCCTGTTTTCTACTCGTCTTTTTTGTGTATTCAACAATAGAAAAACATATATAGACTAATAGTATTAAAAGATCATAAATTTATCAAAGTTTTTAATTCATTATCGTCACATTGTGTAATTGAAGGTCAATTACTGAGAAGGGTTTGTACTTTAAATGGACAAGGGTTGTTCCCTCCTAGGATATAAGAGAAAAACTATAACAGAGATGAGAAAGAAGGACAAGAACACCTACAAGAAGAACAGGAAATCCTTTTAAACAACTTCAAAAAATAATAATACTAAAATAAATTCAGGTGAGAAGTTATTATTACAAAAACAAAACATTGTCAGAAGTCCAATTCTAACTCCAAAAGGCATCAAAGTTCACCTGTTTTGGTGGGGAAAAATCTGAATTGAAGCATAATCCAAGTTTGCAGTAGCATCTATGGTATCCTCCATTTAAAAAATCTGAGATGAAAAAACAGAAAACCGCAAACCTGAAGGGAAAATACGAATTAGACAAAATACATGCTCAAGTTCACTCAGAATTTATTCAATACTCTCGCAACTAAATAAATGGAACCAGTGTTGGAGAAACCATAAGCAGCTATCGTCATATCACACTAAATCACACACTTCACTATCTAAAAATGTAAAATTTTAAACCATCCGCAACAGTAACACGAAAAAAAAGCGCATCAATTAAAAATAATACAGAATAAAGGTTGATAAAGACACAATGTAAATCTAATGAAAATAGCTTAAAAATCTAATGAAAAGTCTTATTTTCAAATATGACATTCTGATTATTCTGATGCTCTACTATTTCACATCATCACCGCGAGCAAAAAAATACAAAAACAAAAAACAAAACACAGATTATCGTTTCTGAAACCGAAAAAAAGAATAACAAACTGCACACAGAAACAAACAAAAGAGCAAAAGCTTCAGAAACATAATAAAACGACGCGCGGTTAAATCAAAAAGTAATATCCAGATCGAGCGAGAAAACGAAATAGCTAAATATGCGTGCATTGGAGTCAGATCTAGCACGCCACCTACAATCTCAATCAGAAACAAAACAAACGGATAAGATAAATCTCAGAAAAGCAAACTGCAGAAAAGCAAACTGCAGAGAAAGCAGATACAGGAGCGAATCTTGGATTCTTCAAAAATGACCAAAGCGAGGAAGCAAGAAAAACCAATGGCAGTAGAAGAAGAAGAAGACAGAGGGAGAACAACGCGTTGGGAACTCTCACCTCTCGTCTCTCGCCTCGTCTAACTACCGTTCGAGATCTGAAAACGCGGTTCGCTGTTTATATCAGAGACAGAGAGATAGGTGAAGACATATAATTTGGAAAAGAAAAAAATGAAGTGTGAGGGAGAGTGAGTGACTGAGGGAAGCGTAGTTGCGTTGAATTTGAATCTGCGAGATGAGCAATGAGTGATAAGCGAAGAATGTAAGAAGAAAGACAAAGTGGTGTATTGTAGTGTGGTCCGCGAAGGAAACAAAACTACTAATTCTTAACACGCTACGCTATATCAAATATGCTTCTTTTCCATGCGTGCCGCTCACGCTCTCTACCTCTTTTCTTCTCTCGGCTTTTCCTCTCTCTTCTTTCAAAAACAATAAATTAAATTGGTGATTTGCTTTTTTATTTTGGAATTCTTTTTACTTAATTATTATTAAGGTGTTGTGGGGTTTGGGATGGGTACTCGGGTCAAGTATGTAGTTGCATTGATGGACGAGAATGAGAAGGGATTATTTATTAGTTTAATTTGTAAGTAGAACACTATTTTTTTACCTTTTATTTGAAGGTGTGTTATGGGGTGCGTTATTTTGAAAGGGTAGGTGGAGAAATGAAGGGTGACAAAGATTGGGTTGAGAAATGTGAAAAAAACGACAGTTGTGACCCGCAGCGCAACCAAACGCAGAACACGCGTGCGTGCGTGCGTTGGGGTTTCCAGATCCACACATACACACGTTCCTCGTCAAATTTGAAATTTGTATCTACTCTCATAAGATAACTTTGTCCATTGTCGGTAATTTACGTTTGTACATCGTGCATGACCCTCAAAATTCAACTAAATAAAACCCTCTACTTATTTTAGTACAAAATAGTCAAAATAATTCTTTAAGTTACGGATAAATAATAAATAGGGACAACATATACAAACTCTTCTATATATCCTGTCCCTCTCCGTCTCAGTTGGAAAAAAAAAAGGGTACGCAACATCAAGTAGACAAATAGCGAAATTTCTCTTTTTGCATATTTTATTCGGAGTAAACACCTAATTGGTTAATTCACTCTTTAGAAGATCACCTAATTTAATTTAGTTTTTGTAGAAGGTCCTAAATTATTCTGAGATTAGAAACGTACTACAGTTTACGTTTGTTAAGGATAGAAAAAATAAACAAATAAAGTTTAGACTTACTTTTATTTATGAAAATTTGTATTGCGTGTGCGACAGGGACATACGACAGCAAGTTGTGATTTATTAATTTACTTAATCACTCGTTTTTTCTTACCTGGTTTAAACAAAGAGCGAGTGGGGATATATCATTTTCAAAACCTTTCATATTTTTATTCTATACTCGCACTTTTCCACCGAAAAAGAAATATAGCACTTTTATTTAAATTGAGAATAAAAGTAAGAGATCGATTACAATTAAGAAATCATAACCTAATTTTCGCATGCTCATGTATTGTCGTAAAACAAATTTAGTAAATAAAAGTTCAGTATAGGATCCACTTGGATGGTAAAAGACTGCATGAAGCGCAGGGACCAGATCCAAGATCTGAATCATGTAAACTTTTCTTGAGAGAGAGAAATGCATCTATTCTTACAACAACAACATAAGTACATTGATTAATTTTAGCAAGAGAAAACAAAATTATACCAACTTAAATACAGGTACAAATTTAATAATGATAGATGTACAAAAAAGTGTCCTGAGAAGTTTATAACCTGGGCAAGTAATTAATTTTACGGATCTAATTATATTTTTACTCTAGTGATTTACAAAATAGCTTGACCTAAATTTAGACAAGCCATGATTTTCTGATGTAAAAATTGAATACTGCTATTCGTAACAAACGAAATATCTTCGTATTTCACTTCCTATGAAGTGTCGTTCCTTGGCACGAAACCGGGCCATGACTAATGTGGATTCCATTTCATTCCTAACAGTCCATTCAATGAAAGTGGAAGGCAAAGTTTGTGTGTGTCAGCTTTTCCTAGTAGTGTACTAGCTAGATGGTACTGGTAGCTGGCAGAAAAGAAAACATAGGAAAAAGTAGGATAGAATAGAACACTAAAGTGAATTGATTGGAGTACCAGAAACTTGAGAAGGAAAGGTTGGCAAATCGTAAAGCTACCACTCTACTGATTATTGATTGCTTTTGGACCTTTACCTCTTGTTTGGCATCGCGGCTCTTACAATCCATGTGATGTGCAAATGAATTATGAATCCACTATATGCCACAAAGGGGCAAAAAGAGAAAAAGAAAAAGGGACGGGCAGAGAATAGAGTTACCATAATTCACATACTACATTCCATTGAAGCCGCTCCATTAATGTAAGTTATAGATTACAGCAGAAGCAACATCCGGTGAGTTACCAGCATTTTCATGCATCTCTTACAACTACAGAACAAACTCGCCTAAGTCGTGAATGACAAGGATAAAAAATTAATGATTCAAAGCCACTTATAGTTACATCCCCCGAAAGTTGTCATAGCAGATAAGAACAACCAATTTACCCACTAAGAAAATCCAATAGGAAACACAGGGCAACAGTAAATTCAATAGCCCGTCAGTTAGACCAAACATGAACTAGTCCATGCCTATTGCCTGTATATATCTCATTACGCTCTTCATCGTAGAACAGAGCAGTAATGTCTTCCAAGGCTTCTGCTACTGTGCTCCTCATCTTGGAGCCATGTTTTCGCTTCCTTGAATTACAACAACCACTTCCTGAAGGATTCCCACTGCAACTGCAATTGTTATCCACTGGAAAGCTGTTGCTTGCCCTTATTTTGGCAAGACACTTGCCAGTTAAAATGTTGCTGACGTTGATGGAACCTGCTGCATAAAAGAAACAAGGCCAGTCGGTCACTATTGTACCTTTGAAGTTAGGTAGGCCTTGGTAAAATATACATATTGGTCCTAGAGGACATCGCAAACTATTTGTTCAATACGTAATTTGCTATCACCAGTAACTTTTTAAGATATCAAGTTAAAAATGTAAAAGCATTTAGCTCAATCAACCCTAAGGTCTGATGACCAAGCTACACCTATAAACATCTCCCCCTTGGTACCCTCCATCATAAGGTGCATCACAAAAGGAAATTGGATAACTGGACAGGAAAAAGAATGAAAGTACCATTTCCTTCAGACAGTGAATCATCAGGATCAGCTTTACAATAGGATATGATAAGATCCTGGTCACTGGTTATGTATATATTGTTTGTATTGCAGTCAGGGTGCCACAAGAGGTGATCCTCAAACGAAGTTACAAGCTCTCCACGGAAGTTCCACACAGCCACAGTTCGATTTCGAAATGTCAGGAATAATTGATTCTCGTATAAAAAGATAAATGCAGATGGTGTCATAAATTCACTTCTGCAAACCTCTGTCAGCTCAAAAGTCCGCACCTAAAATTATATAAAAGTCACATAGCTGGATGTAGAATGTTTACACAATGCAGGTAAAGGAGAAAATTACTTACATCAAGAATTTGGAGGTTCTCGTTTTCTTGCTTGACAAGTAGCTTTTCATTGAACTGTTCAATAAAATCTACCTTCTTGTTACGATAAAGGAGATGAGTGAATGACTTCAAAACAGTACCATCTTCTATTGAAAGGATTTTAAGTGGGACATGGCTACTTGCTTTAGCAAAAATCAACAACATGATTCCCGGACTAAAAAATAATCATCAAACAAGACCAAAGGAGCGTTAATAAAGCAGGACCACCCAAAGAAATTATAAAAGGAAGAAAGATTACATCTTACAAGTTTAATAGCTAATGTTATAGTATTTCAGAAACTTGTGCATGGTCATCGAGCACTAAATCTATGGAAATGTTTTGCAAAAGTAAAAGAAAATGTAAGCATTTCAAAAAAAATTACCTGATCTTAATCTCTTGGACATTTTTATCAGAAATTGAGTACAGCATTGTGTAGTTTTTGAGGTCAAATACCTTGTATATGCTACAGAATTGAAAAGGCAAGTATCACCATTAAAAAGCCTTCACATATTACATGACCTACACAGAAGTATCAGATCAGCAAAACACTTACCTATCTTGAGCAGAGTACGTTAATACCTTCCCATTTACATCATCAAACTCTACAAAACCTGGCCACTTAAGAGACTCAGATTCGAAAAGAGCAAAGCCAGCATCTGGTTTACCCCTCCTTATGTATCTGAGAATGACAGAAAATCTTAGCATAGAACAAAATTCAAACCTGGACATCCAACTAGAGCTAGTAACTGATTCTCTTTTAGTTATGGGGCAACTTCAGCAGGTTTGATCTCTACCTTTCTCTTTTGATAGTGGGGAGCAGGCTTTTAAGCAGTTAAAAGTAGACACTGGCTGCTGTAGCAGAGCAGATTATTATTGCGGCTGTAGCATACTGAATAGCAGATATGCAAAGATTACCAGCACTCTGTGCTGATTCCAAAAAGCCCTCTGAACAGAGAAGTTAGGGCTTTGGGCAAATACTTTTGGGACTTTGATTTCCAGAAAAGAAAAAAAAAAACTACATGGTGTAATAGCAGTAAAATGATAAAGAAAAAGACTTGTATTCAGAAGATCACGATTGATGATTCCTATCTAGAAAAAGAAAGGTACAGAGAAGATGAAGGAGGAAAACAGAATGCATTGCTGGAAAATGGAGAGGGTTGCGGGAAACAAAATGAGTCAACAGAAACAAGCTAGATTGCTGGCACAGGAGACTAGAAGCAAGAAATACTTAACGAGGGTATTTTCCCCTTTGAAGGATGATGCAAAACTACAACCCCAAAAATACGCCCATTGACAATATCAAAACAAGAACATTTTAAAGATTTCATTAAAATTTTGGAGTTGTTCCCAGTTCACCGCCAAGATTGTAATCATTATTCCACTATGGATAGCAGTTGTGATGGCTGCACCACTAAACACAGACATTACAGTCTTATTGTAGTGACTGAGGGGGACTTTGGCACCATGGCACCAATATTGACAACCTACATATTATTAACTGTATTAAAAGATTTCAGAATAGTTTCTTTCTATCTATCCTGCTTTAGTGTTTTTGGGGCCAACAGCTATGAGACGCTGCAGAAACAAAGAACAATACGTACTCAATCCTTGTGCTTCTGCATTTCAAAGAACTGTAACCGTCTGAAGCGTATACAGAAACTGTGATAAGTGAATCGTTATTTTTGTTATAAAACAGACTTCTTATAACTTCATCGGGACTAACATTCAAAAAGCATATCCTTTGATTGGTCTCTGCATCAAACAATTGATACACGTCACACATACATATATCCATTTTAAAGTTGCAAAAGCAATTGAAAAACGAACATATACCAGATGTTAATACTACCTCTGCTAAATGCTGCGCAAACACCTGATTGTGCAAGAGCAAAAACAATATATCGTGCTGCTACAATCTCAATAATCTTGGATCTTTTTCTCAGAAACGGTAACACCATGGTTGAAGGACCTTTGGGATCATGTGTATCATATTCCTCCTGTAAACAAAACCATCATACATATCACACCGAATGAGGGAAAAATGGGCATACATAAGTAAATTACACATCTAACTATCAAAACAGGAGGAACGGAAGACTCTTCGACATCAATGATTTAAAACCTACCACACCCGAGCATGGGGAATGACATAAACAAAAACGCCACACCACTTTTCTATTGCAACTATCTCATGTTTCAAGCTAAAGTATCGAGAATGCAATCAAGCAGCGGGGTAAGACTAGTGGTCTAGTCCTTACCAATACACACCAAAAGAGTTACTGAAAAAACAAAAACAAAAATTATGTTATCCACAGTCAACCGAGTCATTCTGTATCCAACATACAAACCTTCAATCCACAAGTAGCGTACAGGACTTGAATTCTTACAAATTGCCAACAACAGCACATGATTCTGCTTAATTGTTTAAAGACTGTGACTTAAAAAGTATGGTAAAGGCACTATACAACACTGTTGCACGAATTTAAAATCGGATCCAACAAGAGATTTTACACGCCGCAACCCTAACCAAATATTCCATTCATAGTCGTAGGATTCGGACACCAACTTTTAAAAAGTGAATAAAATAACAAAGGTTAGGGAATTGGGACCTGTAAGCGAATATTCCGGAATCTCTCCTGAGCATCGCTCATGGTGAACGCGCGATCACGCTTGGAGCTAATTTCGCGTCTCTGGAGTTTCTTGACGCTGTTGACGAAGCCATCCGCTGCACGCGGCCTCTTCTTGGCAGCGACGATCCTTCGACCGCAGCAAGGTCGAGGGCTCACAGTAATTCTCCTGCCACCTTCCATTCCCTCAGAGGAGGAGCTGCTGCATCTGCTGCTACCTCAGTTCAATCCAACCCTAACTCTTCGCTCCCCCGGAACAGGAACCACCGAAATTAGGGTTTCGTGAATCGCTGGGGAGCAACGATGGAGAGGTCTGTGTTATACGATGAGTGTCTCAGTGAAGAAGAATAGAAATGGAGTCAAGGTGTTCAACGGGCGTCGATCCCGTTTCAAAAATCCGAATTTGGATTCTCCCTTCACTCTCACATCTGAGTAAATTAAAATTGAGAAATGTCCTCTTGTATGTTTTTTTAATAGTCATTATAACCTCGCTCTTCTTTTTTTCTTTCTCTGTCTTTATTATTATTTAAGTTTTTTATATTTCTACTATTAATTTCGTTGGTGTTTGATGACATTTTATATATTTAAATTTAAACATTTTATGACATGGAAGAATAATTTTTTAGTTTAGCTAACTCATCAAGTTGTGTTCTTTACTTAACATAGAAAAAAAATCCAATAGAGAAAATAACGAAATATCATAAAATGAACAAAAGAATTATTTCTATGAAAGATTTTTCTAAAAAAATATTTTTATCTTTGTAAGAGATATATCTCTTTGTATAAATGATAGATTTTGGAATAAAATAATCTTAAATGGTTGAAATTTTTATCTTGTAATTAAATTATCAAGATACATATCAGTGGTTGAAATATAATAAAGATTGGATTGGAAACGATAACACGTATACGAGTTGTGTTTTTGTTTATGTAGATGGTATTTTCTTTATTGTAAAGTTTTTTATGACTTGAGAGAAGAAAAAAGCGAGGAAGGGAGAACCTTGGATTTTGTTTTTCCTGTTAATTAACTTTCACATTTTGTCTCTTTTACAAGAAAGGTTAATCATCCCTCAATATGATGAAAATCTATAGACAAAATATGACGTAACAAATGAAAATTGTTTACTAGTCATGATGGTAACAATAAAAAAGTTAACAAAGGTGGATAAAAGCACATTAAAAGTGTAGAAGAGGAGATTTGCAAATGTGCTATAAGGTCTATATTGAAAAAAAAAAATTAACATATTTAATATTGAGGGTTTGACTAAATGGTCACTTTCCTTATAAATGTATGGTAAAAGGAGTAAACCTTTGCATATGATCACCATTTACTAAATATACAATATTGATTTTTGCTTATTTACTTGAATGGATTTGAAAAAATTTGAAGGTAATTTCTTTTGTTCTTTATTTGAGTGAATTTGGAGGTAAGTAAGAGTGGATTGAGAAGTAAAATTTTTAGAATTAATATAAGATTTGATTGATGTGACATATTAAAAAAATTTACTTACAAATTCACTCAAATAAATAACAAAAAATTTTACCTACAAATCCTCTCAAATCCCCTCAATTACTTTTCCAAATTCATTTAACTCAATAAAGGCTTAAGGAAATTTACTAAAAATATAAAGAAATGAAGTATTTTTATTCAATTAAAAATTTTAAGATAATAATTTTATAAATTATTTTCATTATATGTTACTTAATTTTTTTATTTTTTATTGAAAACTTAGACTTACAATTTCCAATAAACACAAAGTCCCAATAAGATAAAAGAAATATACAAGAAAAATGTGTGTGTAATGCATATGTTAATAATCACAAGAAAAATGTGTAAGGTGATTAGTTAATAACAAGGAAAAAATAGCCCTCATCAATTAGCAAGAATTGAAAAAGGAAATAAAATTTAAAGTAATAATTGTTTAAGGTTTGATTTTATTAATAATAAGGATGTAGTTGATTTAATAATTAAAGATGACATAATAATTAATTTAGGATAAAAAAAATAGTGTTACTTACCTGGACTATTTCAAGCACCAGTAATGGTGAGAGTACAGAAAAATGTGTTAAATAATTCATTTCTCCAATGGAAGGATATTCTCCTCACACGTCAAGGCCCACCTATATTCAAACAAATATTAATATTTTTATGGTAGATGGTGATTATAAATAATGTCATATTGCTTTCAAACTGTTGCACATAAATATTACTAATCATACATGAAAGGTTAACTCTTCATCACAAACATTTTAACATGATAAATTTTGAATGCATACAAAGTGATCACTGTTTTAATAAATTGTCATTGTCAAAGAGATAGTCATGCATTGCAATGACATACATAGAAAGAAAAGGGAAAATAAAAGATGGAATTTCATGTATTGTAGATTGGTCAACATATATACCTCTTTTTTATTATTAGTTTTGTTATATAAAGGAACTCAAAAAAAGTGTCTATCTTCTCATAGGACACCAAAGGCCAAATATGGTTGAGAAAAAAAGAATTGTTAGATATTATTTAAAATATGGAGCCAAATGGTAATCATGGAAGCCCTTTATTCTTCATGGGGTCCCACTCAATCACATTCAATGTTGCATAGTATCTACTATTACCTTATATCCTCATTGGAGATTGGATTGAAATTATCTAAGTTAATAAAAAATAAATGATTTCTATTAGCAAAGACTAAACAAGTCAAGGGTCAATCTTATTTTGTGGATTTAAAAATGGTGGGAGAAGGTTCACTTGACATAAAAATTGCATTGGTAATTATTCATTTGTCAAAGTATTAGAGAAAGAAATGAAAAAATATATCGTTGGCGATTACGAATAGGTGCCTGATCGAAGCTTATCTGACGTTGGCAAGTGAAGTCAATTATTGGATTCACTCTTGCATGAATCCAATTATTGGATTCTCTAATTCATGTTTTTTTATGCTCTTTGTGTGTGATTGATTATGCATATCTTTTTTGTTACCTTATTGTGTTTGTATCTACTAGAATCAATCGGAGCCTTTTAGTACTCTTTATTTATTTTTCCCAATGTATGGCCTTCATAAAATATGACATACACATGTACTCTTCCGTTACCTTAAAAGTACTACTTTAAGTCCTGAAGTTTTATTTCATAGGTTTGTAAATTGAAAATAGGTGATCTTCAAGACACAATATTGGATTCTAACTTTGTAATGCATGATGAAGATAATGCAAAAGCTCTATTTCAAAAAGGCCAAGTTAGTTGACATCTTCCAATAAGGATAATAGGTTCATGGTGAAAGTTCTTAATATTGGCTAATGAATTATGTGCTCTGTATAATCTTTTAATTTTACATTGTGTGCATCCATGATTTCGTAGAAAATTGAAAACCTATTTTTTCTTTGATGGAAGTGTAAAATTAAACTTCAAACTAAAAGCTTAAATGATAATTATAAGTTGTTTCATTATCATCATTATTCTACACAAGACGAAATCACCAGAAAAACAAATTTAAGCTTCTTTGACCAATTTCATGAACATGTTTTTGAATTGTCATTTACATTAACAACTATTTGCAAATTTGTGTTTTCACCCTTTAGAGTTTAGACCACGTAATTCTTTGCTTGCATTTGAAAAACTCAACTTTTAACTTGGTCACGTGAGTGGTTTGTTGATGGGTGCTTGCTCTCGAGTAATATGATTAAGGTTGTAAGTCCATCCAATATAGGTCAATTTTGTTATTTTTTTGGCTTCTATCTTCATTTTCTTCTATGTAAAATACTAAAATGGGTCAACTATTCTTTAGGGGTTGGAAATGAACATGAGATAGGCTTTAAAACTGAAAACTTTATGAATATTTTTGTTCTCATGTTCTTTACAAAATGAAAGGAGCTCTTGGCATGATTTGTCAAATACTACTATTTTATTTTATGATGAAGTAATCTTTGCTTTATGTTTTGATATTTATTTTTTAGAGCTTGTTTGTTTTGATTCACTTGATATATTGTTAAGTTTTACCTTAAGTGTCATCAACTTGGATTTTTTTTGTTAGTTCAATAGGACATAAAATTAGACATATCATCATTACAATCTTCAGTGAAAATGTGGTACAAGTTGGAAGAGGTTGTAATTGCCATTGAAAGATTAGATAGGTATGTTTTGCTTCCATTGGTGTTGTTTATTGGCTTGTTATTATTTCAAAAATATATGAGAATTGTTGTATTTTATATTTATTACTTGTATGATTCATTTACTATCTCTTATTGATTTTGAGCACATGGATTTATGCCTGTTGAGTAGTAGAACAATTAGACAAATAAAAAATATTTTCTTGATTGTCACTTATTGTTGAAAGTGTACAATTCTTTTAGGATGACAAAGTTTCGATGCTTGATGACGCAATTGAATACTTATGAGGGGAGAATAAAAGACTTGGAAGCTTAAAGAAAGGTAACAAATGTAGAGTCTAAGACTACAAATTAGGAAATTGTTATAAATTTTGTAGAATGTCTATAAGATTAGTAAAATGTATTAACTTTTAAAATATTGAGTTTCTTTTAGATATTCTTGAATTTTTAGTTATAACTTTTTAATATATGTGCATAGTGTTTCACACATTTCACTAAGCTTCTGTATAGATTTGAGGAAGTTTACAAATAAATATTGTTGACAGAAAAATATAAGTATCTCAAATGGTAACATACATTTCCATTTGAACATGAGTTTTTAATTACTAACAAATTATTGTATTTAGGAGATTAGAAATAATGCAAGCAACACAAAATAAATTATACAAATGGATATTTTAAATCCTTGAAATAAAATCATTGCAAATTAGGGAGGTTTCACACCACAAAATAATAGTGATAGAGATTGCTTTGAGGATTCTTCTTCAACAAGAGATGCTCTCCAAGGTGTGTTGATGAAGCTCTTCAAAGGATGGACTCCATGATGATCAATGAAAGTAGCAGAAGCAAATAGAGATGAAGAGATGAAGATGTTGGTGTTGTATGGTCTTAGTAGATGTCCTTCTAGGAGTTTAGGCCAACCATGAAGGAGAAGGTATGAAGAAGTCTAGAAGAAGACAATTTCATAAGAAGAGAAGTCTTGCAATTTTGGCAAAAGGACTTTACATTCAATCAAGTTATAAGGATTACGAAAGGGTGCCTCTCCTTTTATAGGTGAAGGAGAATTCTAGAGTACATGGAGTATTTAGGAGCCTCTCCATCATTTAATGAGGAGCCTCATCATTAATGCTTTGTTCACATGAGGTGATTTATGGGAGATGATTTGGGAGAGAGTAATTGAATGGATTTGAGGGTAATTTTTTTGTTGTTTTTTTAGTGGATTTGGAGGTAATTGAGAGTGGATTTGGAAGTAAAGTTTGTGGGAATTAGTGTAGGATTTGATTACTGTGATAGATAAAAAAAATTTGTTTAATTGGTAGAAATTGAAGATTACCAAAATGTCCCTACTTATTAAAGTAATATAAAATTATAATTATTAATGTTATATTTAATTGTAAAAATATTTATAAAGAATAAAAAATTAACATAAATTATTAAAATTAATTTTTTAAATGTAAAAAAAATATAATTTAGTAAAATGAATTTATTTTTAAATGTAATATTTTTTGTAGTATAATTTACTACCAACTGGTATGATTTTATTTAATTGTAAAAATGTAAAGAAATTGTAATTTAATTATTTCTTTTAAACTTCACCAAAAAAAACAATTGTAAATAAACTTCACTTACATAAACCACCATTATAACAATTTTATTAGACTCAAATATAAATTTCTGAATTATAAATCTGCATAATTTATAATAGTGAACCAAAAATAAGTTGAAGTATTATTTGGGGTTTGTTTTCTTCACTCCTAAACTAATGATGAAAAAAAGAGATTAATTGGATGATGGAATAATTTTGTGAGTGGTGAAAGAGGTGTATGAATATGTGATTTACTGGTGTTGTGCTGGAATACGTGTGGAGCAGTGAAGATTGAATGAGGGCAAACTAGACTATTCATCAAAAGTTGTTTCAAATCTGCGTAAATCCGCACAAAGAGTGAAGATTGAAATTTTTACTAATCCCGTAAATCAGCACAGTGCATCGCTTCCAAATCAATGAAAACAAACACAATTTATTTTGTAATTCCGTCTTCACGAATCTGAGTAAACAGTGGAATCCATTGATGTGAACACACCATAAATGAGGGGTTTAAGCATTAAATGAGGAGCCTAAACATTAAATGTGAGGAGCCTTATGCTTTATAACTAACTTAGTCAAAACATTTAATACAAAGGCTCCTTGCAACTAACTCCTTCCAAAACTCATTTTTAACCCATTTCTAACTCTTAAAGCCACAAAACCTTCTAAAAAAATCTAAACAAAGTGTCTTGGCCAAATACAAGGCCTAAAAAATTAGCTATATATTTACAAAAAGTGTTTTAAGATAAAGAAGAAGACCAAAATGTGATCCTACACAAAGGTAGAATCCTTCAAGCTCTATCTTCTTCTTCCATCAGGTCCAATGTCTTCAAAGGCTTAAGGGAAAGCAAGAACAAGCTTGAAAGTCCTTCTTCTTTTTCCAATCTCCGTGCTTTAGCTTAAGTTGATGCTCCCTTCATGGATCTCCATTTGGTTCCCAAAATGGATTCCATCATATAGTCACCAACAATTTTAAATCATTGCAATAAAATCATTGTAAATTAGGAAGGTTTCATACTTCCACAAAATAATAGTCACCAAAAAGATGTTAAAACTCTCTAGAAAAAAACCTCCACAAAAAAGGTTTGATGAATATAAATGTGGAGGTTTAAAATATTCATATAAATTAATTTGTAAAGGATAAAACTCCCAGTAACTTAAAATAAAAACCTCTACAAAACAACTCTACTTTTTAGTGTAATAATGACAATTAAATAACTAGTTTATTTAGTTAAGTGTGATATAAATTAATGCAAGTGTTGACAATTTATATCAAGTTGGTGCAATGATCAACAATTTTGAGTTTGAGATCCTTAGTGAATGCAGTAACACGTTAATGTTTTATTTGAATTGCTAATTAGATTTGAAAATTTTGAAAGTATGTTTGCTATAAAGAGACATATACATGGCTGGTAAAGTATATTTGAATTTGTTAGATGGAATAAGTAGGATCCAGATCAATTGGACTTAAATAAATAATTTCGCGCCTAAATAAATAACTTCGTAAATACTTTTATGATTCTAAAAGTAAGTAATTTTTTAAATAGTTTTTACATATATTTTTGTTTTACTTTTTTGGAATAAAGTAAATAAAAATTATATTACTTTACATTTAATAATTGTGTTATAATGATGTTAATGCATTGTCTACACTTATCAATTCTTCAACTTAAATTTGATTTTAAAGAACATTATTTGTTTAAAGAATTTTGGTGTAATTTTTTATAATAAATTATGGTGATGATTTTCCTGCTTTTTATAATAGTTCAAAAACCGTTATTTTTATACTTAAGTTTGATACAAAACACATCCTTTATGACTTAGAAACTAGTTTGAAATCATGCATTTTACTTAAGTTAGAGAATAAGAGAGTCAAAGGTGGTTTCTTGGTTTTATGTTTGGTTTTTCTTATTTTGGCAAGAATTTACATGAATTGAATGAAGGAAGTTGAAGTAGGAAGGAGTTGGATTCAAGAGAAGAAGGAAAAGTGCTTAAAGGAAGAATCGCAAGCATCGCTCAACACAAATCCACCGCTGAGCGCCAACTTTGTAGAAGACTTCTCTAGCCAACGCTTGGACGCCAGCGCTGAGGGGAAATTAGGTGTCGCACCTACCGCTGAGCGCCAGTCTCTTTAGACAGACACTGCCAATCGCTTAAGCACCAACGCTGAGGGGAAGCATGGGTATCGTGCTCACCGCTGAGCGGCGCCGCTGAGCGTCACACTTATGGGCCTGGGCTAATTTTCTGCTATTTTTCAGAGTTTATAAATAGATTTGCACGACTCTTAGAGGTCATCTTTTGACAGAAAGGATGTAGAAACACCTTCTTCACCCCTTGGAGGCGAATTTTGGATGCGGAAGCTCCAACTTACAAGTCTAGGGTTTTATCTTCTCATTCTTTTCATCTAGTTTCACCATGTTTATGGTGAACTAAACTCCATTGTTGTTGGGGTGTTAAAGCCCTTACAAGTGTACCAGATCGTTATCAAGTAATATATAAACGGTAAGTCCGAGTATCATCTCCCAAAGGACTCTTAGCCCTTATCTTTCATGTAAATTGATCTTATAAGACTTGAAAAAGAAATAATTTTGTGGTTGTATGCAAAATGAAAATAAACATGCAAATGCAAGTGATTCAGTTAACAAAGAAAAGATATGAATTAATGGAGTTATTGGGGTTTACAATTTCATCTAATCCGCCCTCTTATATCTACTTTTCTTATTTAATTCACTTTAATATCTAATTGTCATGCAAACTTTCTTTGCCTATCCTAAACCCGATCTTTCGGCGAAAAGAGCCTATCACTAACTACTAGTTTACTATCTCTAGTCTCCTTGAGTAATTAGCAATGCATATATCACAGAAGCAAAATATAATTGATCGTCCTACCCCTATCTCTAGACAGTATTGCTTAATCAAGGAATTCTCTATCAGTTCCTGACTTCCCCGTACGTCTCCGTATCGACAAAGGCAAATATCTTCTACAGAATGAGTTAAACGATTAAAGCATTGAGCATAGATAAGAAACCCAACAATTGATAATATAAGCATATGAATAAAAATAAGAATTTCAATATAAGAGAGTTTCAAAAGATTACATTGTTCCCCAACAACAAAGGGTTTAGTTCACCATGGACATGGTGAAACTAGATGGAATTAAATGTAAGAATGGAAGAGTAAAACCTAGATTTGATAAATTGGAGCCTAAGCATCCAAGAAACCGCCTCCAAAAGAATACTCTGAAGGTCGCACTGGAGCTATTTATAACGCATAAAAGTAACAAAATTTAAGCCAAAGCCCAGTATTCCATCGCTCAGGGCCTAATTTGGCCGCTCAGTGGTTTCCCTCCAAATCGTCGGACTGCTCAACTATTTGCCTCGAAATCGCCTATACGCTTAGTGGCACCGCTTGAGCGAGAGGCAGTGGCTGCTCCCTCGAGTCTGGCGCTCAACGCTGGAAAATAACGTTGAGCGGTGACTTTGACTCTTCTTTTCTTCCTTTTTCTCCTTCTTTCTTGAGTCTAAGTCCTCCCTTCTTCACTTCCATCTTCAATTCTCATCAAAACCCTACAAAACAATGAAAAACAAGCCTAATATCTCTAAAAACAACTTTTGACTCTCATGTGACTCAACTAAGTGTTTTACTTGATTCTAAGCTCATTCTAAGCCATAAAGGGTGTGTTTTGATATCAAATTTAAGTATAAAAATAACGGTTTTTAAATCGTTATCATGGGGAAAACAATGTAATCCTTTGAAACTTTCATATATTGAATTGTTGCTTCATTCATTTGCTTGATTTCATTAATTGTTAGAGTTTTTCCTCTATTATCGTTGCATGCTTTTGTTTAAGGCATTATTCAATAGCATAATCTCTGATCATATCTATATGGACACATATGGATAGATCTAGACATGTGGAAATTCTCTTGGGAGCAATATTACTTAGACATAGGGATAGGAGGACCAATTACCTTAAGCTTATGTGCGAATTAATGTAATGCATGATCAATTGCTAGGGAGACTAGACATAGAAAACTAGTGATTAGAAGTAGGCTCTTTTCACCAAGACATTGGGATTAGGGTAAATTAAAAAGTGGCATTAACATTAATGAAAGAGTAGAATTCATAAGATGTATGACAATGGATTAGGAGGAATCAGAAAACCCCAACAACACCATTCATCCATATCGTACAACTGTCAATTGATCACTTTTGCATGCATATTTCAATTTCGTCTTTTGCATTATAAAAACCCTAATTTTCATTCTACAAGTTTTATTATAATCAACAAATCACACGAAAGTCTAGGCCTATGAGTCTTTAGGGAAATAATACTTGGTCTTATTATTTATATTACTTGATTACGATTCGGTACATTTATTGGAGTCTTAACAAGTTTTTGGCGCCGTTGTCGGGGACTCATGGTTTAACTATTCTAGTAGTGTGATTATTGATTAACTTTGACTTGATTTTTATGTTTATTTTTGTTTGTTCTAATAAATGTTTTCTAGGGTTTTGTGCCTAATGTTTGTAGGATGCAATTTGGACAAGAATGTGACTATATGGGCACTCAATTCTATCAAGATAATCTCAACCACTGGTGGGAACCTCAACAACGCCCTTTATCAATGGCAAGATTGGAAGATGTCTTTCAACAAGTTATACAAAATACCACCTCCGCGCAGGAAAGAATTGATGCAACATGCAAAAGAATGGAGATGCAGATTATTCGCTTAATTGAGAAACTGGACAATTCTAGGGTTGATACTGAAGTTAACCCTAGGGAGGAGTGTTGAGCCAATATCATTGAAAGTGACGAGATTGTTGCTGAGGAAAAGATAGAGAGAGATGAGGAAAAGATAGAAGAAAAAGAAACAGAAAGGTTGAGTGAGGAAGACAAAGATGAGGAGAAAGGAACAAAAGTGGTTGAGAAAAAAAGAAGAAAATAGATTGTGTGTAAAGATAAAAAAAGAAAGAGAAAAGAAAAAGAGGATGAGAGGAAGAAAGAAAAGATCATATGAAAAACCCTGTCCTCAGCCAAAGAAATATCATAGGAAGGAGAAGGAATTCAAGTGCTTTATGGAAATCTTCAAGTAATTGGAGATTAAAGTTCCTATGATTGAGACATGGAAACAGGTGCTTGGCTTTATTAGATTTTTGAAGAAATTCAGCAGAAAGAAGAAAAAGAAAGAATACTCAAAATGGAGAAATACCAACCCTCATGATGGGTATCATTGACAACATTTACTGATGAATGTTGATGATAATGAGAAAGATGTGCATCTACTGAAGGATGATGGAGCTTTATTGGGTCAAGCTAGTGACGTTAAAGAAGCGCTTGCTGGGAGGCACCCTAGTAAATTAAAAACATTATTTTTTTTTCTTTTATTTTGGTTATGTAATTTTGGATATTGTTGAACACTAATTATTGGGTAGCATCTACTGAGGGATGCTAGAAAGGTTAAGTATCTACTGAAGGATACAGGAATGTACACCTACTGATGGGTGTTGGTAAGGTTTGTACCTACTAATGGGTGCTAGAAAGGTTTGGGTCAGGCTCGTAACATTAAACAAGCGCTACCTGGGAGGCAACCCAGTTGTTTGATTTATTTTTACATGTTTGATTCTGTTCTAGTGCATATTGTTAAGGGTCCGGCAAGTGTACCGAATCGTATCATGTAATAATAAGTGGTAAGAGCAAGTATCGTTTCCCTAGAGACTCATAGGCCTAGACTTTCATGTGATTTCTTGATTATTTAAGACTTGAATAACGAAAATTAGGTTTTTATAATACAAAAACGAAAATTAAATATGCATGCAAAGGTTTGATCAATTGACCAAAGAGAATACGCAGTTGGATGATGTATGAATGAATTATGTTGTTGGGGTTTATGATTTCATCCTATCCACTCTCATATATTTAAGAATTCTACTTTTTCATTAATATCAATGCCACTTTCTAATTTACCCTAATCCCAATGTCTTGGTGAAAAGAGCCTACTTTACAATGTCTTGTCTCCCTAGCAATTGATCATGCATTACATTCGCACCGAAGTTTAAAGGCAATTGGTCCTTCTATCCCTATGTCTAGGTAATATTGCTCCCGAGAGAATTCCCTCATGTCTAGATCTACTCACATGTGTCCATATAGATACAATCAAAGATTATGCTATTGAATAATGTCTTAAAAAAAGCATGCAATGATAATGGAGGAAAAACTCTAACAATTAATGAAATAAAGCATATGAAGAAAGCATCAATTCAATATATGAGAGTTTCAAAGGATTACATATATTCCCCAACAACAATGGAGGTTTAGTTCACCATAAACATGGTGAAACTAGATGAAAATAATGGAAAGAATGAAAACATAAACCCTAGATTTGATAGATTGGAGCTCCTGCATCCAAAATCCGCCTCCGAGGGGTGAAAAGAGTGTTTTTGCGCCCCTTTCTGTCAAAAGATGTCTTTTCTGGTTTGTGCATAATTATTTATAACTGAAGGAAAATCACAAAACTTTGGCCCAGGCCCAATAGTCCACCGCCCAGCGGTAAGTGCGACGCCCAAAATGGCGCCCAGCGGTAGCGCGCAGGCGAAAAATAGTGAAAAACAGAAAAAACTAGCGCTCATCGCTGGGTCACCGCTCAATGCCACCTGCGGCAAAAAACTGCACTTTGGTTGACTTTTCAGTATTCTGGTTGACTGGTTGACGTTTTTGCATTCTGGTTGACTTTTCTGCATTCCAATTCCTTGATACTTCAACCCTTCTTTCAAATCATCCAATAATCTAAAAAATCAAGGGAATTTAGTGATAAAATCACAAAGCATATCCTCAACTCTCTTATTCACAAAACTAAAGCAAAATCATGAGTCCAAGCAAGTTTCTAAGTCAAAAAGGGTGCATTAAGTATCAAAATTAAGTATAAAATAACGGTTTTTCAACCGTTATCACAGCCCCCAACTTAGAATTTTGCTTGTCCTCAAGAAAAACAAAATGTAACTTAGTTTTCAAACAATCAATACAATGGATTAACACACTTCAAATCTCTTTCTTCCAAGACAAGTAATCACTCTCAGCTCATCATAAAAATATTAGTTAAGATGTACAGATACATTACTTCAATTAAACTCAACATGGTGTTCACATAATCACAGTCTTTCCAACAGATGCTATAATCATGAATGACCAATTAACCAAGCACAGATGCAATCATGTATAGCTAGAACTACTCCTCACCAAGGAAAGTGTTTCACTCAAGCACACAGGTCTATATTGAGGTAACTCATTCTCTTTACTATCACAATGTCACACAAATTAACTTTGCCTTTCATTTAACCACAATCAATCATACTCACAAGCAGGTTATCATCACAAGGACTTTTCATGGCTTATAATGAGGCTGGGCTAACAAAAAAAATTTGTTTTTCTAGATCACAAAATCCTTAAGTTAAGAGAGCTTATTCAAACATTTATAATTCAAGCACAAACTCTCTTTCATAACCAATCTCACTCATTCCCAACTTTCGCCTTTTTGCATTGAACTTATCTTTTTCTTTCATTCTATCTTTTCTATATTTTCTATCTTTTTCATCTTTTCATGTTTTGCTCAACACATTAGCTCAACACATTAGCTCAATGCTTATCTTTTCTTTTTCAACTTTCCCAACAGCCCCAAACTTGAACCTTTATCAATACCACACAATAATTCTCAACTTAACTCAAGGTAAAGATTTTCAAAAATGGTTTTCACATACTGTTTAAGGCTTAGGTTCAAAAAGGGTAGAACACATTGTGATCTTCTTTATTGGGACGAAATTTATGCATTGGCTAAGAAAGGGCTAATCAACAGATGGCCTTGATCATATGACACAAGCAAGCAAGTGATTTAATCATAGAAACCTGGGCAAAGTCATTCATGCTTTTCAAAGTAATAACAATTCATTGAACCAAAAACTCTGGAGTTAAAACCTCACATATGCTAATTTCAAGTTCCAATACATAGATACACATCCTGCCCAGTATCACAATCACAATCATATCATCATGCATCTGTTCATACATATTGTAATCAACCACCTGTATATAGCATCTCATATATCATCTCAACATCAATCAATATAAAGCCTCATCAAGCACACTCATCAAATCATCATCAACCCATTGCATCAAATATAAGTTTTAAACCAAGTACATCAACACCTATTCTAAAAATAGAAGCAAAAAAAGTGTAAATTAAAAAGATAGGTTTAGAAAACTGGGTTGCCTCCCAGGTAGCGCTTGTTTAACATCATTAGCTTGACCCAATAAGCTCAATCAAAATCTTTAATGATGATGCTCTTCCTTCCTTCATAACACCAACAAAATCTCAGCAATTTCCTGGCCACCAACTTCACTCTCCTAGAATAAGGAGCTTCAATCCCAAGAATCCTTTTTTCTTTAATATTCTTGACAACCCATAACTTGTTTTTGAATTTCACCAGTGTGCCAGGTTTGGGTTCATTACTCTTTACATCAGGGTGTTGGTGAACCAATTTTTCTTCCTTCTCTTCTTCCTCTCCTTCCTCTTTTGTAGAGAAACAATTAATGCTTTTCTTGACCGACTTGACAGCTTTATCTGGCAGACTAGTCACTGATAGAACTTCATCTGATGTTTTAAGACTAGTCTGCTTCTCTTGAATTGGCTGCCCATCTTCAAAGTCATTAAAAGTTACCTCTCTTTCTTGATCCTTTAATGTTAGCAATCCATAATCTACATGAATGAGAACCTTGGCTGTCTTCATGAATGGTCGTCCAAGAATGATCGATATCTCTTCATTCTCCTCCATCTCCATCACTACAAAGTCCACTGGAAATTTGAGTTTATCAATTCTCACCACCACATCTTCTATCACACCATACGGATGCTTGATGGACCTATCTGCCATTTGCAAGATTGTTTTTGTAGGTTTGACCTCCAGATCACCAATCTTCTTAAGCATAGATAAGGGCATAAGATTAATACTAGCTCCTAAGTCAACTAGAGCCTTCCCTATATCATAATTCCCAATGGTGCAAGCGATGGTGAAACTCCCCGATCTTTGAATTTGAGAGGAAACGTCTTCTGTAATATGGCACTGCAATTACCCTGTACTTCAATTGTTTCCTCATCTAGATACTTCTTCTTTTTGAGGAATTGCTTCATGTGCTTCGCATAAGAAGGAACTTGCTGCAGTGCTTCGGTCAAAGACATAGTAATCTCCAATTGCTTGAAGATCTCCATGAAACCCCCATATTGCTTCTATTTTTCAATCTTTGAAAAGATTTTCGGATAAGGAATAGGCTTCTCAATGATTTTTTCTTTTTTTCTCTCTTCTCTCTCTTTTTCCTTCCCCTCATCTTTCTCTTTTCTTACCCTTTCTTTTCTCTCTTCATTCTCTTCTTCTTCTTCACTCAACTTAAATATCTCTTTTCTCTCAATTTTTCTTTCCTCTAACATCTTGCCACTTCTAGTCATAATGGCATTGCATTCCTCCTTAGGATTAACATTAGTATTAGCCTCAAAACTCCTGTTAGGCATCTCCTTTAACTTTTTAGCCAGTTGGCCAACTTGTATCTCCAAGTTTCTAATGGTCATTTTAGTGCTCTTCTGATTGGAGATAGTCACCTGCATAAATTGTTGAAGAGTCTCCTCCAACTTCGAAGTTCTGTTAGTTAATGAGGATATCTATTGCCATTGTGATTATTGTTGCTGCTGAACTTGTGAAACGTTTTGTATCTCTTGTGGCAATTGAGAAAGTTTCTTTGTCAAATTCTCCAATTGTTGAGCAATAATCTTATTCTGCTCAAGCAAGACATCCTAAGATTGTAACTATGAGACCTCTTTCTATTGAATTAGATCTTCACTTTCACTTTGCGTCTCCAAATCGTTAGTAGCCATGTTATCTATCAATTCATAAGCTTCTTCTGGAGTCTTGCACTTAATGTTACCTCCATCTGAGGCGTCTAGCATAAGCTTTGTTTGATAGCTAAGACCTCCAAGGAACATTAGGACTACTGATGCTCCATCAAAATCGTGCATGGGTGTCTTCCTCAATAAGTTTTTATATTTGTCCCATGCCTAGCCCAAGGTTTCTTCCATGCCTTGCTTGAAAGAAGAGATTTCTTACTTACCCTTGTTTACTCTTGATTGAGGGAAATATTTGTTCAGGAATCTTGCTACCATATCTTCCCACTTAGTGAAGCTATTCTACGGGAAAGAATTTAGCCACATCTCCCAATGAGAAAGGAAACAAGCTAAGTTTTATAGCTTCATATGATACATCCTAAATCTTCACTGTATTGCATATCTCGTCAAACGTGGTGAGATGCTCATATGGATTTTCATATGCTAATCCTTTGAATTGATTACTCTACACCAAGTGAATAAGAGCAGGCTTCACCTCCATATTGGTAGCATTTACCCTTGGCCTGACAATACTGTTGAAATGCAAAGGGCCAGTGACTGTTGTATAGTCCTTTAGAGTACGTCTCACTGGACCCATTTTCCTATTACCAGCCATGTCTACTGTTTCCTGATTTGTAAAGATAGGTTAGAATTTTTCCTTCTTCTATTGTGAAATGTATCCTGCATGCACAAGAAAACAAAACCCTAAAAAACAATTATTAGCACAAAACAAAAACGACAATAATCACACTACTAGAATAGTTAAACCACGAGTCCCCGAAAATGGCGCCAAAAACTTGTTAAGGGTCCGACATGTGTACCGAATCGTATCAAGTAATAATAAGTTGTAAGACCAAGTATCGTTTCCCTAGCGACTCATAGGCCTAGACTTTCAAGTGATTTCTTGATTATTTAAGACTTGAATAAGGAAAATTAGGTTTTTATAATGCAAAAACGAAAATTAAATATGCATGCAAAGGTTTGATCAGTTGACCAAAGAGAATACACAGTTGGATGATGTATGAATGAATTATGTTGTTGGGGTTTATGATTTCATCCTATCCACTCTCATATATTTAAGAATTCTACTTTTTCATTAATGTCAATGCCACTTTCTAATTTACCCTAATCCCAATGTCTTGGTGAAAAGAGCATACTCCTAATTACTAGTTTACATTGTCTTGTAACCCTAGCAATTGATCATGCATTACATTCGCACAGAAGCTTAAAGGCAATCGGTCCTCCTATCCCTATGTCTAGGTAATATTGCTCCCGAGAGAATTCCCTCATGTCTAGATCTACCCACATGTGTCCATATAGATATAATCAAAGATTATGCTATTGAATAATGTCTTAAACAAAGCATGCAAAGATAATGGAGGAAAAACTTTAACAATTAATAAAATAAAGCATATGAATAAAGCATCAATTCAATATATGAGAGTTTCAAAGGATTACATCAATTCCCCAACAACAATGGAGGTTTATTTCACCATAAACATGGTGAAACTAGATGAAAATAATGGAAAGAATGAAAAGATAAACCCTAGATTTGATAGATTGGAGTTCCCGCATCCAAAATCCGCCTTCGAGGGGTGAAAAAAGTGTTTCTGAGCCTCTTTCTGTCAAAAGATGCCTTTTCTGGTTCGTGCATAACTATTTATAACTCAAGGAAAATCATAGAACTTTGGCCCAAGCCCAATAATCCACCGCCCAGTGGTAGGTGCGACACCCAAAATGGCGCCAAACGGTAGCGCGCAGGCGAAAAATAGTGAAAAACAGAAAAAACTAGCTCAACGCTGGGTCACCGCTCAGCGCCACCTGCGGCACAAAACTGCACTCTGGTTGATTTTTCAGCATTCTGGTTGACTGGTTGACTGATTGACTTTTCTGGTTGACTAGTTGACTTTTCTGCATTCTGGTTGATTTTTCTGCATTCCAACTCCTTGATACTTCAACCCTTCTTTCAAATCATCCAATAATGTACAAAATCAAGGGAATTTAGTGATAAAATCACAAAGCATATCCTCAACTCTCTTATTCACAAAACTAAAGCAAAATCATGAGTCCAAGCAAGTTTCTAAGTCAAAAAGGATGCATTAAGTATCAAAATTAAGTATAAAAATAACGGTTTTTCAAGCATTATCACATATGTGAGTGGAGTGAAGGGAAATTGCCTGAAAATTGGAAATTTAGTGTTGAATTTGAGAAGAACAAGGGTAAGGACACTTAGGGCAACTCAAAAAGCAGGAGTCTCAAAATCGCGCCCACCGCTCAGCGGTACCTAGCGCTGAGTGGTGACGTTGCAGAATGCAAAGTGGGTTTTTTTTTTTTAAATTGGGCTTAGCGTTATTGACCCATTGCACGTTTTTAAAACCTCTTAGGGTTCACCCAGAGCATCTTATTTAGATTTCCACTCTCTCTTTCACTCTCAAACACTCTTCTAAGTATTCCCCTCACTTCTCCCTTCATCCCACTTCTCAAAAACCCATTCTCCACTATCTTTGCACCATTCCATCATCAAAGTTTGGGGTTTTTGTGAGAGCACTGCATTCGGGGTTCATTCATCAACAATCACAGAGCACTTTGCACTCATTTAAGGTCTCTCCACCCAAGTAAGTCATACATTCCACATTCTAGGGTTTTCAAAGTATGAATTTGTTGAAGAATGTTTGTCTAAGCATGAAATTTTAGGCCTTTTGATGTTTATGCATGATTAGTTGAAATAAAACTTGTTTGGACTGATTAAATTGAATGATTGAGGTCTGGAATGGAGAAAATTGCATGTGGGTGAAGATTAGAGTCGTCTAGGGCTGGTTTTGAAGAATTTTTACCGATACCGCTCAACGGTACCGCTGAGCGCTGCCCTAACAGTTTGGATTTTTGCTTGTTTTTTATGTGGAGGTGACGCTGATGGGTCTTGTTTTGCCCTTAGCGCTGATTAGTACTGTGTTTGAACGTGATTTGGTGTTTTGCTAACCCTTAATGGTATTTCTTTTGGTCTTGTGCATAGTATTTGATGCAGGAATGACTTCATCATCTAGAAAAAGGGTCAAAACCATTGGGAAAAAAAGGAGAGAACCAGAGAGGTTCTATTCTAACAAGTTCCTCTCTAGAAGACATGAGCAGCATTACCTCCTTGTTCAGGATAAGAGACTCTTAATGGAACGAAAGGCGGGATGGATTCCGGACTTGGCTCCATAGTTTGGAGAGGAGATAGAAAACAGACACTGGGAGAAACTGGGTACTGACCCTGCACTTGCAAATATAACAATGGTAAAAGAATTTTATACTAATGTTAGGGGTCTCAAAGATTCTGATGATAATATGTTGAAGTACACAAGCTATGCCCGTGGGAGGATTGTTAGGTATGATCCTGAGTCTATAAACAAGTTCCTGAACACGGAATGGACAAGTGTGTAGTGCCAGTTTGCACTCAATCTGGAGGTGGGCACTGATTTTGATAATATTGAGAGCACTCTATGTGTGCCTGGAGGGCACTTTCACAGGAATAGTAGCGGTGTAGCTGTGCATATCAAGAGGGCTAACCTAACGCCCTAAGCACAATATTGGATGGCGTTCTCTCATGCTAACATCCAACCGTGCTCTCATGTCTCAGACATCACTGTTGCTAGGGCCTCGTTCTTATACTGTGTGATGAGAGGAATGAATGTGAACATTGGTCAAGTAATAACAAACGAGATTCAGAATTGTGCTACCACCATAAAGAGAAAGGCACCTTTGGGACATCCTTCTCTTATTACACACCTGTGCCAGCTAGCTGGAGTGGATGTTTCTATTCGAAGACTTCTCTGGCCAACGCCTGGGAGCCAACGCTGAGGGGAAATTAAGTGTCGCGCCTTCCGTTGAGCGCTAGTCCCTTTAGACAGACACTACCAAACGCATAAGCGCCAATGCTGAGGGGAAGCATGGGTGTCGCGCTCACCGCTGAGCGGCGCCGCGGCGCCGCTGAGCGTCACACTTATGGACCTGGGCTAGTTTTCTGCTATTTTTCAGAGTTTATAAATAGATTTGCACGACCCTTAGAGGTCATCTTGGGAGCAATATTACCTAGACATAGGGATAGGAGGACCAATTGCCTTAAGCTTTTGTGCAAATTAATGTAATGGATGATCAATTGCTAGGGAGACTAGACATAGTAAACTAGTGATTAGGAGTAGGCTCTTTTCACCAAGACATTGTGATTAGGGTAAATTAGAAAGTGGCACTAACATTAATGAAAGAGTAGAATTCATAAGATATATGAGAGTGGATTAAGAGGAATCGGAAAACCCCAACAACACCATTCATCCATATCGTACAACTATCAATTGATCACTTTTGCATGCATATTTCAATTTCGTCTTTTGCATTATAAAAACCCTAATTTTCGTTCTACAAGTCTTATTATAATCAACAAATCACATGAAAGTCTAGGCCTATGAGTCTCTAGGGAAACGATACTTGGTGTTACCATTTATATTACATGATTACGATTCGGTACACTTGCCGGAGTCTTAACATTTTTCTTAAACAATTTTGTCATCTTATTATGACTCTGATTGCGAGTGTGATTACTAATAATATGACGCGTTTTACTGAAAATAGTGTTTAAGTGGCAAAGTATCATTCAAACAATACCGTTTTTATTTTATATGAAATACAGTACTTGATTAAATTAGTTTTAAAATGTTTATATGAGATGTAATCATAAAATAAGTTTGTATTATATATATATATATATATATATATATATTTTATGTTTTACTTATTGAAAAGTAGTTTATGTTTATTAATTCATTGATGGTGAAGTTTGACAATTAAGTGAGATTAAAATAAATAGAAGTTTTTAATTCATATAATTATTTGGTGGGATTAAATATGTTTTTAATCACTCAACTATAATATGATTTTAGTTTTCGTCCCTCTTTCAAATTTTGGTACACTTTGATCTTTGTTTTTAAGGAAACTATAATTTTTCGTCCTCCAAAACTAACGTTGTTAAAATTAGGTTGAGTTGGCTAACGGATTGCCATGTTATTTTTTCTTTTTCTGACACTAAGTCAAACCAAACCATAGGCCCAACAAGGCCACCCTAATTTGCCAACCGAACCCACATCTAGGGAATTCACGGTCAGCCGCTGCAACACTCCGGCGACACCCATCAGTGACACCACCATTGACTCCACTCGTGCAACCACCATGAGGAACCCAGAACTATGAGAAGAGACCCATAACGAAGATCAAAATTCCAAAATTCATTCGAACTCTAACCTTCTAAATCGCATCATCAAGAAGACAAGAAATTTTCCAAAAACAAAGCCTAAACTGCAAGAATCAGAAATCCAAAATCCCCAATTCATGACCATCAATTTGTAGAGAAGATCAGATGAATCAACTACAACCTTAAATCGCAGAACCAGAACCCCAAAATTCCCATTTCCAACCCTAGCCCCATCACGAGTCTAAAACTTACGAAGGAACAAAAATCCAATTTGAACCACACCCAAAGTTGCGAACCAAACGTGATTCCATTTTGCCGTGAAGACATTGGAGCACTTATCGTCGAGAAGAAAGCGTCACAAGTCGCAGGTCCAACGCTTCACCGCCACCAAGCCACACAACGCCAGAACTGTCTCCTCCTTGCATAAATCCCAACCAAAGACAAAAAAATGAAAGAGAAAGATTATGCTTTCCCCTGCCGCAAGAATCAGAACCAGAAAGAATCTGGAAAGAAGAAGAGAGTTTCCTCTAAAACCCCAACCCAAGACTAGAGAACGAGACGAAGGACAACGCTTCCCTTGTGAGCAAACCAAACCGGAAAAGAGGAAGGAGAAGGGTATCTACCTTTTCTAACCTGCCACCTCCTTGGAATGAACGAGAATGGAAAGAACCCCCTATGTTCAATGTCAGATGCAAGGAAGGAGAGGGAGGGAGAGGGAGAGAAGTAGGGAAAGATTAACTTAGTGACAGAAAAAGAAAAAATGACGTGGGAATCTGTTAGCCAACTCAGCCTAATTTTAACGATGTTAGTTTTGGAGGACGAAAATTTATAGTTTCCTTAAGGACAAGGATCAAAGTGTACCAAAGTTTGAAAGAGGGACGGAAAATAAAATCGCTTGATAGTTGAGGGACTAAAAACATATTTAACCCTTATTTGGTCTGAGAATCTAGGAATTGATTAAGAGTACAAAATATGTTTTATAAAATTAACACTTGAATATTTTATTATTAAAGAAAGATAATTATAAATAAAATGTTTTTAGAATTAAATTCATTTTATAAAAAACTTTTATCTTATTAGAATTACATAATGGAATAATCGTGTTTGGACATAATCAAAAGGGGTGAATTAGTTTCTTAATAAAAAATGTGCTTTTAAAATGTCATGCATATGATTTTTCATAAGGAAAATACTATTTGTAAGAGCATAGAAAATTAATTTTTAAAATAGATATAGTGTATTTAAAATTATGAGACCCAATTATTTTAATACTAAAAATCTAAAGTATAAATATAATTTTTATAAACAATTTTCATCATGTAAAAATACATCTTCTCTCTATAAACCCTTTCTTTATAAACTCTTTTCTAGAATTCTCTTCCTTATCTCTAAGATATCTTACAATTAGTTAATCCTTTTAAAGATCAAAGATTGTAGGATTTCTCTTGGTGGTGTGCTCATCAAAATCAATTGACCAATTTTGTCAATATGGTAAGTTGTTTTTCTATCCCTTTTTGGTTAGTTGGTTCTTCTTCTGCATGTGGCCCTTTTTGGCTTACATGTAGTGTTTGTGTTCTTTTTGCTAATCTATGTTCATTAGTGGTCCTAATGATATGTCTTGATCGTGTTTGTGTTGTTTATAAAAGCAGATTGAGCTACATATGCATTTAAGAATGGTTTAGGGGTCACCAAGTTGTTTGGTTTCCTTTCAGTTAAGGGGAGTTAGTTGCTTTAGTGTGTATGAATTGGAAAATTTTGATTATTATTGGTATGTTATTGAATCTAGTTGATGTTTGTGCTTGAATTGAATGGTATAGCTTGAGAACTTAATTGAGTTTTTGCTTGTGGTTTGGATTATTGTGATTAAGAGAACTGAAAAGGTGAGCAATTATACAAATTGGTATAAGTTTAAGGTATAAATATTGTGTTGAACCATTGCTCTAGAAAAAAACTACATGAGCTTGAACTTCAACAAGATGACTCAATCAAGAAAGAGAAAAACATTGCTCTTAAAGCCATCAAGAACACACCTATGAAAGCTTTCAAAACAGATGAATCCTTTGAGGAGTCTGATGATGAACAAGACTCCATAGACAAAAAAGAAGAAAAAGAGCTTTCATTCGTATCAAGAAAGCTTCAATCAATTTAGAGGAGAAACACTCAATGTTGAGGAGAAAAATAGGCACAATGTTCAAGGGCAGACACACCGGGTTTAGCTCAAAGAATAAATCAAAGGACAGATGATTGGAGGATTCAATTGTCTACTATGAGTACAACAAACCTGGACACATCAAATATGAGTGACTTAAGCTCAACAAAATGAAGAAAATGATAGTTGGTCCCAGATACGACAAGAAGAAAGTATTGATGAGCTCATGGGAGCACCTGGACACATCTGATGAAAACAAAGATGCAAAAGTATGCTTTGTGGCAAGAAATGCGAAAAACATATTAGACGACTTTGATGATGAGGTAGATTTTTCTGAGTTACACTCAGTCATTCATCCACACTATGAATTACTTTCATATTCATCGAAACTATCTAATACAAATAGGTTATTGCAAAAACAAAGTAGAGAACTTTTAAAAGAAAATAATGTTTTAAAGCTAGCAATGTTAAGATAAAGCTAACCACTTTTGAAAAAGAAAAAGGGAAAACCCTTTTTCAAAATAAAAAGCTTATAGAAGATATAGCTACATCTGATGATGCCAAACAAGTCAAGTCTTTTAGGCATGGAAATGAAATTGTTACTAAAGTGTTGAATAAAACATTTGTAGGGAGTGATACGTTAAAACTTCTACTAAAAGATAGTATACATCCTTATGATAAAAGAGGTCTAGAGTTCAACAAAAGTAATATTGTCAGCATAAAGCTGAAGAGAAGAAGTTTCGATGATGTCTCAAAGTCAAGTCTCAAGTGCTCTTGTTTCAAGAAGATCTTCATGAAGACTTGTCTTGTGTTAAAGCTTTTGTAATTTAGTAGTTTTATCTATAGGATGTGGTTTATCTTTGATTCTATGTTATGTTTACCTTAGGCTGCGTTAAAATTCGTTTGAATCAGAAAACCTCATTTTATACTCAAGATAATTGATTATCAAATTATAATAATCAATTATCAGTAATCAATTATGACTTGCCATAATTTATATATATATATATATATATATATATATATATATATATATATATATACACGCATTACCATATGTTATATTCCATAATATATTATTATGTATAGTACAGGTTTGAATTCAAATACAGTATCGAAGAAAAGATTTCCTTCCGCTTAAACGCCTTTAATTGCGATTATGTTTTTGATATTTACTCTATCACGGCAAATTCTTGAAGGACGTTAAACACCGAGCGGGTCGGTCGTTCCCGTCGTCTAGCGGGTCTGGACGTTAAACACCGAACGGGTCGGTCGTTCTCATCGTCTAGCACACCTGGACGTTAAACACCGAGCGGATCGGTCGTTCTCGTCGTCTAGCGACCCTGGACGTTAAACACCGAGCGGGTGGATCGTTCCCGTTGTCTAGCAGGCCTGGACGTTAAACACCGAGCAGGTGGGTCGTTCCCTTCGTCTAGCGGGCCTGGACGTTAAACACCGAGCGGGTAGGTCGTTCCTGTCGTCTAGTAGGCCTGGACGTTAAACACCGAGCGGGTCGGTCGTTCCCATCGTCTAGCGGGCCTGGACGTTAAACACCGAGCGGGTTGGTCGTTCTCGTCGTCTAGCGACCTTGGACGTTAAACACTGAGCGGGTCGGTCGTTCCTGTCGTCTAGCAGGCCTTGACGTTAAACACCGAGCGGGTCGGTCGTTCCCGTCGTCTAGCGGGCCTAGACGTTAAACACCGAGCGGGTCGGTCGTTCCCGTCGTCTAGTGGGCCTGGACGTTAAACACCGTGCGGGTCAGTCGTCCCCGTCGTCTAGCACACTTGGACGTTAAACACCGAGCAGGTCGGTCGTTCCCGTCGTCTAGCACACCTGGACGTTAAACACCGAGTGGGTCAGTCATTCCCGTCCTCTAGCACACCTGAACGTTAAACATCGAACGGACTTTCGTTCCAGTCACTCAACAACCCTGGGTAGTAAAGCCGAGCAGGATGACCATTAACTATCATCCTCAGCCGAACGGTCTTGCTTAAATGGTATAACCATCTGCTTTCTTTCAGTTCAAATTCCACTGTTATTTTTCCTCAATGCAGGTAAACAGATACTAAAAAGAGCTCTCCTCAGCTACCAATCAAAATAGGAATAAGTTCTTGAAGGAACTTACATTTCCTATAGTCTACTGTTCAGTCCACCAATGAACAACAACTAGAAGCACGCTCTCTAAACACAACGAATACAACCTCCCTCAAACTCATAAGTCCTATAGTTAACCATGGCTAAAGTCTAACGCTTAACTCGGACTTGGGGGGATGATGTACGGTATGATATCTAGGACGAGCGGTTACAAAGAATAGCCGATCGGTTATGTATAGCAATGTTTATACTAGGCCATAATTGGGCCAACTCCTATTATTGGGCTTGTAGTCCATCAGAATCAAAGATATCTTATTAAAGATATTAAGATTAAAATAATATCTGATTAAAGATATCGGTAAAGCTATTTATGAGTAACCAAGTAAGTTTGTTTATATTCTATTTATATTTTATTGGATTTATGTCAGTTCAAGGTCCACGAGACAAATTATAAATAGAGAGCCAATGACACAAGCCAAGTACTCTTTCCACATAATCTACTTACGTTATAATCACACAGAAACCCTATTATCTATTTTCTCATACTAAGAATCATCAACCCAAGAACCAAGGTTCTTTCAATACACGCCTGACTAGGGCGTTGGAGTGGCTTTTGTAGGTACCTCCCCCCTCCGGTCAAAGATCAAAAGCCACCGAACGGTCCAGCCTGAACGAGAGGAAGCGGTCTAAACCTAGGAAGAACGAGCGGCCCGGTCAGTCCAAGCGTCAGAAAGCGGGAAAGTCACGTCATCCAGGTCAGTGTCTCGGTTCCACAAAATTTACACTGAAACATTGATGATCTTATTTACCATCCTAATGCACCTAATAATATTGAAATTGAGTTGAAGCCACATGTTCCACACATCAAGTTTGTTGATGTGAACAATGAAAAAAAAATTAGTGGTGATATTTGTTGACTTGGTTGTGAAACATAAAGAAAGGTTGTTGAAGCAGGAAACAAGTTAGATTTAAATTCATTTGATATCATTATTGATCAAAAATTTAAATTGCATGCATGTTTTTTTTTTGTATTTATCATAAATAGAAAAAAATATTAGAATTTTGAAAATATTTGTTTTTATTAAAAATAAAAATTTAAACATTAATAAAATTATACAAGGTGACTTGTACTTTATGAAATTAAAGAGAATAAATTTTTACTATGGTCATATTAAGCCAAAAGTCTAAACAAATTTCTATCTCCTCCCAAAATAAGTCTATTAAAGACAAATTTTGAAATAATTGTAGGGAGATGAATAATAATTAGGATTTTTTTATTTTTCAAAATTTGTTTTATTTCCATAAAAAAATTCTATTTTTTCTACTAAAAGGGCTTTAATATTTAATAAATGTTTATGATTAAAGATAATTTAGGAAAAATATATCTTAAGATATTTTATTTGATATTGTTGAATAATTACCTTATTTAACTATATCAATAAATATCAAAAGATAAGTCAAATCTTTTTTTTAATCTAGCAAATATCTTCTCAAATATTTTTAGATCTCCACAACAATCAAATATATCATGAAGATATTGAATTATTTAAAAGATAATGGATTATTTAGAAGATAATTTAAGGATATTACATTATCATAAAGAAGATTATAGCAATAGAAAAGCCTGAAACATAGCTCAATAAAATTTCTATATAAAGATACTTATGGAAACACATTAAGAGAGCTTAGGAACCCTTTGGGGGTTCAAATTTCGTCCTCTCTCTTCTCTCATGTTCTCTACTCTATCTTTTTCTGTTTTCATGTTATTTCTGTATTCCATGGAGTGTTAAGTCTTTGGGGTTGATTATGTTGTAATTTATTATTTGAATTATGAGTTTAGATGAATAAATTTGTTTGTTCTTTTTTATTCTTGTTGTGATTTATATATATATATATGTTTTGTGCTTCTTAATCAAGTAAAAGTAATGATTTTTACATCATAACAAGTTTGCATGATGTTAAATCTACATAGATATCAATCGTATGAGTCCAAGGGTTTGTATTTTTAATTGAGAATTTACTTTGATTAAAGTTAGAAACTTTCATGTGATTGAATGAGTTTTTGCCAATAATTGAGAATGTACTTTGATTAGTGGTATAAACTTTAACAAGAATTAATGAAGAACGTACTTTAGTTAATTAGTTTTTTACTTGATATAAGAGGTAAACGAATAGACATGATTAGGCATAGTAATATTTGATTGAAAATGTACTTTGGTTAAATTTAATATAAATTTATTTAAAAAATTATTGCTCTTAAATGAGAATGTACTTTGGTTAAGAGTGAAAACGTAAACAAATTAATTGAAAATTTAATTTATTAATTTGAAAATCTAAGACAATAATTAATTGAACAATAATGTTTAGATAACCAATGATGAATCATATTTTGAAAAAACTGTGAAATTAACATATTTTCTTTATCATTGCTTTTATTTTTTTTAAATATTTTTATAAATTTATTTCTTTTTTATCTTTTGTTATTTCTTTAATCTTTTTGATCTTTATTTTCTTTTTTGTTTTTGTTTTACTAATCCTTTTGTAAAGTTTTTATAAGAACAAATTGGTTAAGAATCAAGTATGTGTTTGTTAGGAGACGACTTAGGGTTAAATTTAATCTTTCTATTTTGTTGGCTACTATCTTAGCAATACTGAAGTTTCTATAGTTTAGTAGTATTAATTTGATCGCAATAAGAACAACGTTATCAACATTCGAATCTCAGTCTCTTTTGTCGCCTATCATCGATGAAAAGACTTATCTCTTTCACCGTCCCTTAAAGACGAAGAGATCCACTTTTCTACTCCTCACAAGAGGAAAGATGACTACATTTCTACACTTCGAAAGAGGAAAGGTACAGTTCTGTATTAACTAAATATGGCTAACTAGTGACACAACATCCACCACACCTCATGGTTAGTACAACATGACATTCATAGTAAAAATAGGTAATTGTCACGAAAATCAATTACTCCAACATCTCATCCCTTGAGTTTCAATCCCAAAATCTCATATTACACTCCTACATCTATATTCTAATCATTCAGAAATCTCACAAATAACAATCACTCAATAGTAAATATTAACTCTTAAAGAGTTTAATCATCCAAACAATAATTAAATATATTCACTCAATGTCCATACCAATACAACCAATAAAATCCAACAATATTATAGAACATGCATTGTTCAAACAATACATATGTATGACCTCATCATCCATACCACATCAAGAAACATATCCAAGAGACTTATGATCATGAGTATTAACATTTATAATGGATAACGAATATTAAACAATGTATTTAAAACTGTCATTCATCCAATAATATACCATCCAATTGCTCTACCACATTAGATATCATCATACAACTTAAGGCGTTAACCTGTTAACCATACACGCTCATAATCATATAACCCCTTAAGTTCTTGGATCAACCAACACTCACAAATGATAACAACAAAATACTAGAAGAATCAATATATACAATCTCACTAAACAACCTAACAACAACACTTAAAAATAAGGTTTAAATGCTTTTTTGGTCCTTATGTTAAATTGGTTTTATCAGTTTAGTACTTGGTTTTAAAAGTGTATTCATTAGGTCCCAAAGTTATAAAAATTGTACCAATAAAGTCTTATCTGTTAAGTTGGAAGTAACGACGTTAATCCTACGCTGACGTGGCGAAACAATCAATATTTTTTTCTCTTCTCTTTTATGCTGTGTCAGTTTTTTCTCTCTCTTCCATAGTAACGATTTTCAAAACTTCAGGGTTCCAATTTTCCTCTGTCAATAGAGAGAGCAATGTTCCAAATCAAGTTCAATTTTCCTTCAATCCATGCCTCGCTCACCCAACAACATTGACCCCCTGCAACCTGGGACCCTCAGAGCGATTGAACTGAGCATTGGAAGGCCTGCTAGAGTGAGAACTCGTGGGCCGGTTCGACTTCTTCGCCTCAATCTCTGAATCCATCTTCTTTCAGCACAATCCCGTCTTAGCCAACACCTCCTCCCTAGGCCTTGCCGCGCCGAACGGATTGCCCTTGTTTGTCGCCTTCACAGAAGCATCATTCGCCGAAGCATCATTCACTGAACCATCACCCCTCGGAGGATCCAATACCAGCCTCAGCTACTCTGTCTGCACCATCTCACGCGACGGACCACCTCTAGACCAACGATCCAGTTCCACACCCGAATCATGAAAACCTGAACCAAAATTGGAAGATCTAACAGGAGCATCCTTCTTACCAATCGCCCAATTATCCACACCATCAACCCTAGACGCACCACCAAAACCACCGCCACCACCGCCCAATTCTTCATGGATGCCCAATTCTTAATGGACGCCACCAAGAATGGAAATGCGAACACCACAAGACTCTACACCGACACCTCCTTCGCCAACGCCACCCTTCTCACTCTCTTCCCCTTCCCCCTCCCCCCACCTCAACCTTCTCTGATGTCCTCGCCGACGATGGAGTTAGGGTTTCTCAACTCATCTGCTCTGGAACCACCTTCAATACCCTAGGATTGTTCTCCCTATGTTCGCAATGACGATAGCAGCGATAACGAGGAAGGAGGGCATGAATTTGCAGTTTTTCGTGAAGGGGATTTGCCCTTCTTTGTTATGTCTCCTTGGGTCATGGGCGTTGTGATAACGGTTCAAAAACCGTTATTTTTATACTTAAATTTGATTCGAAACACACCCTTTATGACTTAGAAACTAGCTCGAAATCATGCATTTCGCTTAAGTTAGAGAATAAGAGAGTCAAAGGTGGTTTTCTTGATTTTATGCTTAGTTTTCCTTGTTTTGGCAGGATTTAACATGAATTGAATGAAGGAAGTTGAAGTAGGAAGGTGCTGGACTTAAGAAAAGATGAAAAAAGGGCACAAAGGAAGAATCGCGGCCACCGCTGAGCGCTAGTACACCGCTGAGCGCCAGTTTCGTTGTGTAGATCTCTATCAAACGCTTAAGCGCCAACGCTGAGGGGAGAATTTGAGTATCGCGCCCACTGCTGAGCGTTGCCTCACCGCTGAGCACTGGCTTCTTCATTGAAGTCACTGCCAAACGCCTGAGCGTCAATGCTGAGCGTCCATCTTGAGTGTCGCACCTACCGTTGAGCGGTAACCCAGCGCTGAGCGCTATGCTTTTGGGCCTGGGCCAATTTCTGCTAATTTTTAATGAATTATAAATAGATTTACAGGACCTAGAGGGTCTATCAAGAGGCACAAAAACACTCTCTTCACCCCTTAGAGGCAGATTTTGGATGCGGAAGCTCCAATCTACAAGTTCTAGGGTTTATCTTTTCATTCTTTTCATTAATTTCATGTAGTTTCACCATGTCTAAGGTGAACTAAACCTCAATTGTTGTTGGGGAAACGATGTAATCCTTTGAAACTCTCATATATTGAATTGATGCTTTATTCATATGCTTTATTTCATTAATTGTTAGATTTTTTCCTTTATTCTCTATGCATGCTTTGTTTAATTCATTCAATAGCGTGATCTTTGATTTTATCTATATGGACACATACGGGTAGATCTAAACATGGGGGAATTCTCTCGGGAGTAATATTACCTAGACATAGGGATAGGAGGACCGATTGCGTTTAAGCTTCTGTGCGAATGTAATGCATGAACAATTGCTAGGGAGACCTGACACTGTAAACTAGTTATTAGGAGTAAGCTCTCTTCACCAAGACATTGGGATTAGGGTAAATTAGAAAGTGACATTGACATTAATGAAAAAGTAGAATTCGTAAATATATGAGAGCGGATTAAGATAAGTCGGAAACCCCAACAACACAATTCATCCATATCATTCAACTGCGTATTTTTCTAGGTCAATTGATCAACCTTTGCATCCATGTTTATTTTCTGTTTTGCATTAAAAAACCTAAATTTCGTTTCTCAAGTCTTAAATAATCAACAAATCACATGAAATTCTAGGCCAATGAGTCTCTAGGGAAAACAATACTTGGTCTTACCACTTATTATTATTTGATACGATTCGGTACACTTGTCGGAGTCTTAACAAGTTTTTGGAGCCGTTGTCGGGGACTCGTGGTTTAACTATTCTAGTAGTGTGATCATTGATTAACTTTGACTTGTTTTTTTTTTATTTTGTTCTAACAAAAGCTTTCTAGGGTTTTGTTTTCTTGTGTATGCAGGATGCAATTCAGACTAGGAGCAAGAAATATTCGAAACCTCTTCGTGAAGGTTTGAGTGCAACTCGAAGGAGAAGGAGGAATCGAACATCTAGAGAATTGTTTCCTTCTTCTGATACATTGTTACAACCCTTACCACAAGCATCTAACCAGAGCACAGAAGAGATGGGTGAGATGGAGAATCCTAAGAGACGTACTCTGGCGGATTCCACCACTGTTGTTGGCCCTCAACACTTTAAAAGCATTGCAAGGCCGAGGGTCAATGCTTTGAACATGGAGGTGAAACTGACGTTGATTCAATTGGTGAAGAGCAACCAATTTAATTGACTGTCAAATAAAAGTCCATATGATCATCTGACCACATTTAACGAGATTTGCTATACGGTGAAGATCAATGGTGTGCCGGATGAGGCGATTAAACTTAGCTTGTTTCCTTTCTCATTGGGAGGCATTGCTAAACTATGGTTGAACTCTTTCCTTGAAGATAGCTTTGCGACTTGGGAGGCTGTGGTGTCTAAATTTCTGAACAAGTACTTCCCACGGTCTAAAATCAACAAAGGTAAACAGGAAATTTCTTCTTTCAGGAAAGGCATGGAAGAAACCCTAGGTCAGGCGTGGGACATGTATAAAAGCTTGCTGAGAAAGACACCTATGCACGATTTTGATGATACATATATAGTCTTGTCATTCCTTGGAGGTCTTGGTGCTCAAACGAAGCTTATGCTAGATGCCTCAGCTGAAGGTAACATAAAGCACAAGACTGCAGAGGAAGCCTATGAGTTGATAGAAAGTATGGCGGCTAATGACAATGAGACTCATAGTGGAAGAGGCGTTCTACTTCATCAAAATGGAGTTCTTCAATTGCCAACTCAAGATGCCTTGCTTGCACAGAACAAGCTTATTACTCAATAGTTGGAGAACCTGACAAAGACACTTGCGCAGTTGCATAAGGAGCTGAAGAATATTTCACAGGTGCAACAACAATTCTGTGAGCGTTGTGGTGGTAACCATATCAATGGTCAATGTGCTTATCCAGACGAGGCCCAATAAGAAGTCAACTACATGGGCAATCAATTCCAATTTCGCCAAGGTAATTACAACCAATGATGGAAATCTGACCCAAGCATGGGTCAAGGTCAGACGGGACAATCTGGACAAGCAGGAGGCCAATTCAATAGACCACAGCAGTAGCAACCATCACCACTATGGCAATAGGTATCTACTTTGAATGACAGGAGTAATAGGTTGGAAGAGGTGTTTCAAAAGTTTTTGAAGAAACATGAATCCACTATGAAGAGCAATGAGGCTAACTTCAGAAATTTAGAGATGCAGATCAGTCAGTTAGCTAAAAGGTTGGAGGACAAGGCAGAGAATAAATTTGGGGCTAATACTGAGGTTAACCCTAAACAAGATTGTAAGGCTATAATGAGTGTTGTTGAGGAGAGAGTGGATGACAAAAAGGATATTGTTGAGTTAGTAAGGGAAGAAGAAAAAGAAGAGAAAAGATGTGAGGGAAAGTTGAAAGAAGAAGAAGAAGAAGAGAAGAGGGGAGAGAAAAAAATTGAAAAAGAGGAAAAAATTGAAAAAAAATGAGAGAATTCTTCATTATCCAAAGGGGCGTGAGATAGTAGAAAGGAAGTGTGAGCGTTTTAGAGAAATCTTCAATCAAATGGAGATTACTATACCGTTGTCTGAAGCACTTCAACAAATTCATGTCTATGCTAGGCATATAAATAATTACCTCGGTGAAAAGATAGATCTAGATGAAGAAGCTATTGATGAACACGGAGGTTGCAGTGACTTGTTGAAGAAATCATGCCCTTTAAAAGTAAAGGATCCATGAGGTTTTACAGTCCCTTGCACCATTGGAAGTGTGAAGATAGGGAAAGCCCTACTTGATTTATCGTCAAGCATTAATATGATGCCCTTATCTATGATAAAAAAGATTGGTGGTCTTAAATTAAAGCCAACAAAGATTTCCTTACTCATGGCGGATGGATCACCGAAGAAACCCTATGGTGTGGTGGAGGACGTTGTGATTCACAAAAAAAGACTTAAATTCCTGGTCGACTTTGTGGTCATGGAGATGAAGGAGGATGACAAGATCCCAATCATTCTTGGAAGGTCATTCATGAAGGCGGCTAAAGTAGTCATCAATGTGGATGACAAATTGATCATGAATAAAGACCAAAAAGAGGAGGTGATCTATGATGTCTTTAAAGATAAACAGATTCAGGTGAAGAAGATAAGTCACAAAGCTGCAAGGAAGGTTGCACCAGTGGCTAAACCTAAATCTACAAAGCCAGTCAACAAAGGTAAAAATTGTGTTTTAATGCAGGTTGAGGAAGAAGAGAAAGTTGACAAAGGAGGGACGTTTCATTGTGACTTGAAGGATGCACAATTCAAACTTGGTACTCTTGTGAGATTTAAGAAGAAGTTGTGGGTTGTGAAAGGCTTCAAAGAGAATGGAGTGATAGAGATTGAGGCTTGATAACGGTCTCAAAAACGTTATTTTCATGCATAAATTTGATATTAAATCACACCCTTTGTAGCTTAAAATGAGCTTAGAATCAAGTAAAACTCTTAAGTTGTGTCACATGAGAGTCAAAACTTGTTTCTAGAGATATTATGCTTGTTTTGCATTGTTTTCCAAGGTTTTTAATGAAAATTGAAGATGGCAATGAAGTAGGAAGATCATAGACTCAAGAATGAAGGAGAAAAAGGAAGTAAAGAAGAGTCTGTGAACCGCTCAACGGTAAATTCCACTGCTGAGCGTCCTAGTTCGAGGAAAAGTACTATCTGGCGCCCAGGCGGTGATGCTGAGCGTCCAGAGCGACAAGAGGCAAACCGCTCAGCGGTCATTTTAGGCGCCTGGGCGGTGGCGTGTGTTGAGGCAAACCGCTGAGCGGCCAATTTTGGCGCCTGGGCGGTTGTCTGTTTTTAAATTTTGGATTTTGAGATCTTTCTGTTATCTTTTTGGCTTATATATAGCCCTAGTGCGAATCCAAATGTAATTCTTTTGGCAGAGAACAATGTCCACAACAGCTTTACACCTTTGGAGGAGATTTCTTGGATGCTTAGGCTCCACTTTATCACATCTAGGGTTTGCTTTTCCATTCTTCCATTATATTTCATCTAGTTTCACCATGACTATGGTGAACTAAACCCTTTGTTGTTGGGGAACAATGTAATCTTTTGAAACTCTCATATATATGCAAATTCTTGTTTACTTTATATGCTTGCATATGCTTGATTTATCAATTGTTGGGTTCTTTACCTATATTTAATGCTTTTACCGTTTAACTCATTCGGTAGATGTTGTTTGTCTTTATTGATACGGGGACGTACGGTAATGTCATGAACTGGGGAGAATTCCTTGATTATGTTAATACCGCCTAGGGATAGGGGTAGGACGATCAATTGTATTTTGCTTCCGCTTATCATGCATTATTAATTACTAGGGGAGGCTAGAAATAGCAAGCCGGTAATTAGTAATAGGCTCTTTTCACCAAGGGATTGGGTTAAGGGTAGACCAAGAAAGTTTGCATGGCAATATGATAAATAAGCAAAGTAAATAAGAAGAGTAGATATATGAGGGTGGATAAGATGAAATTGTAAACCCCAACAACCTCATTCATTCATAGTTTCTCTTAGTCAATTGAATTCCTGCATTTGCATGTTTATTTCTGTTTTGCATTCAAACCATTTAAACTAATTTTCTTTTACTCAAGTCTTAAACAATTTGTTTGCACGAAAGATGAGGCCCTAAGAGTCCTCTAGGAAGAACGATATTGGGATTACCGATTTTTATTACTTGATATGATCTGGTACACTTACCAGGGTCTTAACAAGTTTTTGGCGCCGTTGCCGGGGACTCTTGGTTTGACTTTTTCGAGTAGTGTAAATTGATTAGATTCGACTTGATTTTTTTTTATGTTTGTTCTAATAAATGTTTTCTAGGGTTTTGTCCCTAATATTTGCAGGATGCAGTTTGGACAAGAATTTGACTATATGGGCACTCAATTCTACCAAAATGATTTCAACCACTAGTGGGAACCTCACTCATACATGGATCAAAGCCAATTTGGGCAAGCTGCCGAGCAACAAATTACTCCACTCAGGGAGACCATAGATGACGAATTTTGTCAGGGGATGACGAGTTTAAATATGTCATTTATCAGAAGTTTGGAGGAGATGCGACAACGTGAGGAGTTACGAGAAGGTCAAAGACAACAACATCGTCCTTCACTTGCAGAAGTAGAACGTCAAAGGCGGCAATATTCTCCTGCACTTGAAGAAAGAGAGAAGGAAGTTGAACAACGTTTATGGAAAGAACAACTCTCTCTGCCAAGAAAAACGTTGGGGGAAGCTGAACAACGTTGGCCGGAGGAAAGTAAACAACATTGGCAACAATTATCTCCATCAGAAAGCCGTGAAGAGACATTCCAACAAGTAATGCAGAATATTATTTCCTTTTCAGAATGTGATGACGCAAGATGTAAAAGGAAGGAGATAGAATTGGATTGCCTGACTGCATCTCTGAATGATTTTAGGGTTAGTACTGAAGTTAACCCTAGGGAAAAATGTCAAGCCACTATCTCTGAAAGTGATAAGGTTGTTGAAGAAAAAAAAATAGAGATAGAAAAGGAAAAGATAGAGAGAGATGGAGAGGAAGAAGAAAAAGAAAAGTTGAGTGAGGGGGATAAAGATGATGATAAGGAAAAGGCAGTGGTTGAGAAAAAAGAAAAAAAGAGAAAAATTGTGAAAATAAAGAAGAAAGAAAAAAATAAAAAGAGAAAGTTGAGAAAGAAAAGGAGAGAGAAAAAGAAGAGTGAGAAAAAGAGGAAGAAAGGAAAGAAGGAAAGATCATATGAAAAACCCCTTCCTCATCAAAAGAAATATCATAGGAAGGAAAAGAAAGTCAAGTGCTTTATGGAGATCTTCAAGAAATTGGAGATCAAAGCTCCTATGATTGAAACATGGAAACATGTGCTTGGTGTTCTAAACTTT